>VDFB02230370.1:0-28795 GCA_007258455.2 Sequoia sempervirens | reverse complement strand
TGCTGAGTAAAATGTGGCTCCCACAAGGGTTAAGCCTAGCATGCTGCCCTAAAATTTTTAGAGGGATGAAGTGCTATTGATCTTAGTGCCTTATTTTATGTCTTTTCTACATATTCTGATAGGAATCAAGATATAAAACATATATCTTATCATAGGCATATCCACCTCTCTATTCATGTTACTCAAGTACTCGCAGGTGAATATCATTATTGAAGAGGTGAATATGCCTATGCTAGAGACATCTAGCATTATTTCTTGAGAACTTAATCAAGATATGTCAGGAATATATCATGTGAAATGATAAAAAATAGTGGCTTCAATAGGATAGTCATTATCTATGATAATGGATAGCACAGTGATATCAAGCATGGAGTCATATTCTGATAGCGTCATTTTCAGCAATGAAATGAAATTATGGTAGTGTCTACAAAAATTAAGTAATGAAATGTAGCTATCAAGAGTATGCACAAAATGGTTACTCTAAACCATACATGGTTGCAGGTGAATGATTAGGGATAGTGACCATACAGTCATGGGATAACAAGGGAGTTTGTCAAGGCCAAGGTACAATGAATATCTATTTCTCTCCATATATGACTTGATTCAAAAGGTAAGCATGGTAGGTTATGTCATAAGCCATCAAGCTACAGGTTACATAAACAAAATTTGTCCTATATTTCAAAAGTCAAATGAGAAAATAAGCAATTGATTCCCTGTAGAGTCATAATAGTAATCTAGTGCAGAAGCATGTTAAGGAAAATGTCTCAGGATTTGAAAAGTTAATGAAACAGTAATCCAAATTGCCTTTTGTACAAGACAGTGAGATCCAAAGTCAGCCTCTCCAAGAAGTACAATCATGAGCAACAATATGGTATGGTAAACACAATGGCCATTGCATAGATGTAGTTCATTATGTCATGGTGGCAAGTAATCAAAACATAAAGAGATGGTTTCCAAACCAGCAAATACAACACATTGTGGATATACTAAGATGAGATAGAATAGCCAACCAAGTTTGCATATACCAAAGGATGGCAACCTCATGTGCTATGTGGAATAGTAGAAAAATATGATACACTCTAAAGTGCAAAGACTTGGTGCAGAGAATTGATATAAAGCTAATGAAAGGTCCTTATTAAATCTCGCCTTCTAGATTATTTGGAAATCCAAGAGATATAAAAAGGTAGCTTTTACATTATCTCCTTATATAACAAATGAAGTAGAATACAAGTCCAATGGAGTGATCGTGGGTTTTGATAACCCATATGTAATTTTTGGCCCCTGTAAAGAAAATGCATGTAAAACCTTCAATACCAAATGAAATGAATTTATGCCTAGGAATGAAGTTTTCTTACTTTCTTTTAGATGAAATGTTTTAGAAACAAATTGATATGTTGCATGTATGGCCGCGACCATTAGATGATTCATAAACCTAGAAACAAGAATATAGCATTTATGGCAGCCATTGAAACAAAGTTTTGGCTTTCCTTTCAAAAGAGACAAAGATTGCATATAAAATATAGGGAGAAAAGATTACCCAACTGGTCTTTTATTTTCCTCCAAAATCTATTAGAAAATGCTTTCATAAGGCTCAAAGAGTGGTCTCCATGCCAGCCAGATAGAAGAGAAGACCATAGAGAAATGAAACAAGTGAGAAAAATGAGGGAGAGCTACAAGATGTCGCGGCCTGAGAAACCAAAAAATCAATTTAAATGGGGTTTTACTCATTTTATTTTTTTTAAAATGGCTTACCAATGTTGTAATAAGGAGATCTATAGGAAAATGCATAGAAAAGGGTCTCAGTAGCTTGCAAAATCTGCCATCAAGGCCTACAATAGTGCTCAAACAAACCCTATGTCAGCAGCTTGGCTTCTTCCAGAAGCTTCAAAAAAATGAGATGACTTTTCATTTTCCTAGTTTCTTTTGTTTTAGGGTTATCATAACCCTAGGTTGACATATGCCTTAGTGGAATTTTTCATCAATGCTTTAAAAAATGCAATGTGAACTGATAAACCTGTGGCTAAAACTTTGTGTTTTATGCCTTAGCTAAAAATTTCATTGAGTGGAGCCCTTCAAATGTTTATAAGGAGTCAACATAGCCTTATGTTATTTTCTTTGCATTTCTTTACTAAATGTAAAGTATTTTAATTAAGTGATAGTTTATAAATCACTTTATTTAAAATCCTATTTCAAATGCAAATGGAGTAGTTATGCCATGTAAACAAATGGAGAGCATATGGGGAGGTTAAAACCAGTTTGCAAATATATGCCAACCATCTAGGGGAGTTAATGGTGGTTAGGTTGACATGAGGAGGGCATATAGGGGTTTTCATTTACTTTTTGGAGCACTCAAATAAGATTTATGTACCTTTTTCTGTGTCTTTTGATTGGATAAGGTCAAATTTGACTTTTTCATCCTTTTGGAGCTCATTTGTTGGAGATCTAGTTGCTATATTTTTGAATTTTTGAGGAAATTTGACCTCAATTATTTCTAGAAACACTTTTAGTGGGTTTTTGGAAGGATTTGAGTGATATAGTCACTTTTGTTGACTGATTGTAATCAGTTCATATTATGCAATTTATGGAGTTAGTGATTTTTTTAGTCCTTTCTTAGACTTGAGCATGTTTTGTAACTCTTTTGGAATATGATATATAGAGAATACCTTGGATACCATTGATTATGTTATTTTTCCTTCTTGTTCTTGCAGTTTTGTGTATTTTCAATTGATTGATCAAGTTACTTGTGAGGTATTTCTAACTTCCTTGTGACTTTGTCTCATGTTTTATACCTTTTTTGCAAAAGTATGTTCATGCAGGTTGCAATCTATGTCTTAAAGATGTACGTGGCTTTCTAACTATGAAGTTATCTTCATTTTAAAGGTTAATGCATTGAGGCCTCTTTGTGAAATATTTATGCAAAATCATACAAAAATAAGTTGTGAAAATTTGGTCTTCTGCCATTTTGTAACCAAGTGTAAGAAAATATGAGTTTTCATAGTCCTTGTCAATTTGGTGTATCACCCTTCATTTTCTCATTTTCCAGCTTTCATTTTAAGCATTCTTTATCCCTTTTCCTCTACAAAATCAATAATTTTAGGTGATAACCAGCTAGGAGCCAGCCTTATCTAGAGATTCACTCCATTTTTTATGTGACCCATAGCCTAGGAGTGATTCCATGTTACTCTAGAGTGCTAAGTCCTACAACTTAGCTTGTTAAATTCTATAGCTTAGTTAGGCTGCAACTCTAGAAGATAACAATTATCTAGAAAGGTTGACACATGGAAATGTCTTAGTATGTAGAGTTTGCAAACCATACCAGAGTGAAGGTGGAACAATGTTTGTTTGAGGCTAGAATAGAGCTACCTTATTTTTCTATAGAAGTAAACCTATATGTCGCACCTTTATGATCCTATGAAGTTATCCTAGGTATGAAATGGTTGTCATGGAGGCATAGAGATAAGGTAGATTTCCATGTGAAAATATTTGAATGCCTAGATGATCTTGGTAACCGAATGAAGTTCCAAGGGATACCTAGAGAGGTCAACATTTGTCAAATATTGACAATGCAATTAGTGGGGGATAAGAAGAAAGGTTGCAAACTCTTTATCGTTAAGATTGAAGAAATTGAAGAAGATCTTGATAACTTGGAATACCATAGCTTCCAAGAGATGGAAGATGATAAAATAGATGACACTGGAATGTTAGACATGGAAAGGTATCCTATATTCAGAAATTTTTTAGATGTGTTTCCAAATGAGTTACCTTGGTTGCCATCAAAGAGGATAGTTGATTTCTCTATAGATATAGTTCCAGGATCTGAACCTATTTCCAAAGTTCCCTATAGGATGACAACAACCGAGATAATGGAACTTAAGGAAAAATTGGATGAACTATTGTCAAAAGGGTTGATAAGACCAAGTGTTTCACCTTGGGGAGAACTTTTCATTTTTGTGAAAAAGGATGGTACTTTTTGTGCATCGACTATCATATGCTTAACAAAACCACTATGAAGAACAAGTAGTTGTTTCCATGCATTGATGATATTTTGATCAAATGAGGGGATCTTCCATATTATCTAAGATAGATCTGAGATCTGGATATCAACAATTGAGTGTTAGAGATGAATATATCTTTAAGACTACATTCAAAACTAGATATGGACACTATGAATTCACATTTTACCTTTTAGGTTAACAAATGCACTTGTCGCATTTATGAATCTAATGAATAGTGTATTTAGGGACTGCCTAGATAATTTTTTGTCTTGGTTTTTCTAGATGACATCCTAATTTATTCTAAGGATGAGGAAGATCATTATAGACATTTAGAGATAGTCCTACAATGGTTAAGATAACACAAGTTGTATGGTAAATTATCTAAGTGTACTTTCTTCCAAAGGAGAGTGCATTATCTAGGGCATGTGATCTCAATAGATGGAATCTCTATAGATCCAGCTATGATCAAGGTAGCACTTGAGTGGCCAGTACCCAAGAATGTGTCTAAGATAAGAATTTTCATGGGTCTAAAAGGGTACCATAGGAATTTTGTTGCGAATTTCTCCAAGATTGCTTTTCCAATTACTTCTTTATAAAGGAAAGGAAAGAAATTTGAGTGGACTGAGAAGTGTCAAGAAGCCTTTGATCTAATTAAAGAGAAGTTGACCACTATGTCGGTTTTGAAAGTACTAGATCCTAAGGGTAACTTTAGGGTTATCACATATACATGCGAGGAAGGTTTAGGAGGTGTGTTACTACAAGATGGGCAAGTGATTGCTTATGAATCTAGAAAGCCAAAACCTTATGAGAAAAATTATGCATCACATGATTTAGGGTTAGCAGTTGTGGTTCACACATTACAAATGTGGAGGCACTACTTGTTCGAAAAACCCTTTGAATTAAAAATTGACCATAATGGGTTAAAGTACCTTTTCACTCAACCTAATATGAATGTTAGGTAGAAAATATGGTTAGAGTTAATAGTTGACTATGACTTCAATATCAGTTGTATAAAAGGGAAAGAGAATCAGTTGCCAATGACCATGTCATTGCATCCCTAGATGAGTATTGCATTGTTATCACCATCAAAGGATCCCAAGATGATAGTGGAGTCACCACAAGAGGTGGAAAATTCACCATCACAGGACCATCTTAGCCAACCAAAGCATCTACTTCTAACCCAATATTTGTTCCCAATGGCTACAATGTCCTCAACTAGTTAAAGAGAACCCCAACTCAAATCTCCATCATGGAGTTTCTGAAAATCTCACTAGCCCACAAAAAGATCCTTGAAGAAGCTCTAGCCTTATCTTATGTTGCCACTGATCTAGATGTAGATCATTTCAAAGCTATGGGCACACACATCACTACACCTCACCTTCTAAAATTTCCAAAGAAATATCTTCCAACACAACCATCTCATAATTGTGCGCTTCATCTTGAGGCTTATGCCCATAAAAACAAGGTTAGAAGGGTCCTGGTGGATGGAGCTGTAGGGTTGAACATATGCACCCTTAAATTAATAAAAATTATGGGATTCTATGAAGATGTTGTTGAGAAAGGAAAAGGCATAACCATCAGATCCTGCGATGATCAATCTTAGGGCACCATCCAACTCCCTATTCAAGTAGGGCCAACCATCATGGAAACAACATGTCAGGTTCTCAACCTAGAATTGTCATATAATATCCTTTTGGGGCATCCCTAGATTCATGGGATGCTAGCTTTCACTTCCACCTTCCACCAATGCATCAAATTCCCATACCAAGGTCAAGGGTTACTGTCCATGGTGATCCTGAACTGTTCTATTACTACAAGAATTTGGAAGCAAAATATTACAAAATCCCCCAAGTGCTCAAGAACGATGAAGGCCCTTCGATACCATACATAGACCCAGCTACTCTTGCCTCCAGTTTTGGGACAAAGACACCTAAAACTCCCGCCATCTCTGACATCAAGGTCATTATCCAAGATAATGGGTGTGGGATTATACAATTCCAAAGAATGCTTTCATGGTAGGAGAGTTGCCACAATCTCCTAGGTTGCGGGGCCAACCACAACCAAATAGCACTCCACCCCAAATATTCACAACAAGCCCCTCCAGCTTCAGGAGTTAGGGAGACCTAGGCCGAGAAGTAGTAGAAGAAGATCCATCTAGGATGTTGTACCAAGACAACATACCTATAGCCGACCTTCCTATGGACGATAGTATTAAAGGGCTACAAATGATGCTCGCCATGGGCTATAACAGAAATAAGAAAATTGGGAAAAATGATAATGGCCTTCTAGAACTCCTCATTGTTGAGAAACGCATGAAGAATCTTGGCCTCAATTGTACCCCTCTAAGGGTAACCATACATGGCAGAGTCTCCCTAGTTAGAAAGGTCATAACACCTCCTTAGGAATCAGTATTGACCCCTCGGTCATCAGCAGCTGCCCTTCAATTACCAGTGTTCGCAGGGTTGCCCTTAAATAATTTCATCGTTGGCATAACTGATGAGTGTAGTAGTGAGGATGACGAACCCGAGAGAGGTAAACCTGCATTATTCAAAAAATCTAAAATTTTTATGATTAGTACCCTATCCTTTGAGTCTAAAAACCAAACCAACGAGATAAAACTAGTCTACCCCTAGCTCATCGATTACAACCAATGAGGACTGCCAATTATAGAAACATTCAAAAATGATGAGGTACTCTCAGAATTCATGGGACTACGGGATAACATTCTATGTGGGGATCACAAGGCAGGATTTGACATTGAGCTGGATACCCATGCATACTATGGGGACACAATTGAATCCCTCAGTCACAAAAGAAAAAAACTAAGAATAATCTCTAGTTCCTTGAGTGAAAACCACACTATGGCACTCTCAGACCCGAAAACAGTAAAAATAAAGGATACATCCAATGGTGAAAACCTCTCTGAGTCAGTAGTTCTAGCTGAGAAGTGTAACCCGGTCAACTTGGGAACATATGAAACACTGCGCATCATATTCTATGTAGAGTCATTCTTGTCAGAGGAATAGGAGCTCCTAGTTGCCTTGTTAAGAGAAAGGAAATTCAATTTTGTATGGACTCATGCCAAAATTCTTGGGCTTGATCTAGAGAATGTGTTCCACCATCTAGCAGTTTACCCTAAAGCCAAGCTTGTGAAACAAAAGTTAAGAAAAATGCATCCTCAAATCGCCTTGTTGGTCAAAATGGAATTGAAGAAGATACTTGATGTAAGATTCATATGACCGATCGACTACTTGGAGTGGGTATCAAATTTGGTACCCATTTCCAAGCCCACTAGGGGCATTCGTATCTAGACAGATTTTAGAGACATGAACAAGGCATGTCTCAAAGATGACTTCCTACTACCTAACATTGATATGATTGTAGATATGATTGTAGGACATGAGATGCTCTCACTGATGGACAAATTCTTTGGGTATAACCAAATCATGATAGCCAAAGAAGACCAGCACAAAATGGCCTTCAGTTGTCCATGGGGACATATTGCTGAAACATGATGTTGTTCGACCTAAAGAACACCAGAGCAACCTATCAAAGGGCCGTGACATTAATATTTCATGATATGATCCACAAGACTGTGGAAGATTATGTTGACCACAAATTGCAAAAATCTAGAAAGAGAATGGACCACGTAGTAGCATTAAGTGCCATCTTTGACAGACTTGAGGAATACAAGGTCTACCTTAATCCAAAGAAGTGCATCTTTAGCGTACAATCAGGGAATTTGTTGGGATACATCGTCTCCATGAGAGGGATTGAAATAGATCCTGCTAAAGTAAAGGAAATTCTCGAGAAGGAGGCACCTAATACATTGAAGGAGCTAAGAGGCCTCCAAGGCAAGCTCCAATCAATCTGTCGGTTCATAGTCGAAGTAGCGAATAAGTCAATCCCATATTGTCACCTACTCCACAAGGGGGTAGTGTACAAGTGGGACAAAAAATTCAACCATCCCTTCAACAAGATCAAAGAGTACTTGCTCACACCTCTAGTTCTCATGCCACCAATCCCACGAAATCCTCTAATCCTCTACATATCATCAACAATAGCAGCTCTCAGTGCTCTCCTAGCTCAACACAATGAAAATGGAATAGAGAAGTTCATTTACTACATCAACCACACAATGGTAGGGCATGAGTTAAACTACTCATTCATCGAAAAATCCTATCTAGCAATGGTGTTTTCCTCACAAAAGTTTAGACACTACATGTTAGCACATAAAATCAAACTCATTGCTAAGATCGACCCGCTCAAGTACCTAATCTCTAAGGAAATACTCATAGGGTGAATGGCTAAGTGGGTCATGATCCTATTTGAATACAACATCGAGTATGTGGAACGAAAGGCTATCAAGGGACAAGTGATCGTAGATCAGCTTGCAGAGGCACCCTTGTACTCAAAAAATCCACTAATATTAGAGTTCCCTGATGAATCCATCTTCAACCTAAGCATAGCCGATCATTGGAAATTGTACTTTGATAGTTCCTACATGCATCATGGATCAGGATTTGAAGTCTTTTTCATCACCCCATAGGGGGACTGCATGCCTAGATCATACAAGTTGGCATTTCCCTGCACTAACAATATTGCAGAATACGAGGCTCTAACCATAGGTCTTAGAATAATAGTGTAGTGGCATATCATGGCTCTCAACATATATGGAGATTCATAATGGATAATTAATGAAGTGAATGATGAGTATCAAAGAAAAGACGACAAGTTGAATCCATATAAAAAGATGGTGGAAATTCTAAAGGAGTCATTCATTGATATCACATTCGAGCAGATTCCTAGAGAAAACAATAGAGTAGTGAACGCCATGGCAACAATTGGATCCCTACTGGACATCCCTCACAATGTCCCAAAGCATGAATTCCTAGTAGAGAAGCTTCTCATACCTTCATTCAAGGTACCAGAGTCTAAATTTGTGTGTGAAATCGTTGCTCCCAGTGATCCCTAGTACCATGGTATTTACACCTACTTAAGAATAGAAGTGCTCCCTGTTGACTTACCCTTGAGCCTAAAGAGAACTTTCATAAAAAATACATCCTACTTTGTGATCCTAGGAGATACCCTATATCGTAGGAGAATAGAAGGAACCCTGTTATGGTGTCTAAATCCTGAGGAAGCCTCGATCGCTTTAACTAAGGTGCACAATGGTATTTGTGGTTCCATTCGAGTGGTATGACCTTGGCCAAGAATTGTTGAGAACGAGGTACTATTGGCCCACCATGGAAAGAGAGGCATATGAATATGTCAGGAAATTCTTATAGTGTCAACATCATGGAGATCTTATCCATGCTCCAGCTCAAGAGATTCATCCCATCATCACATCGTGGCCCTTTTCACAGTGGGGGCTCGATCGCATTAGAAAAATAACCCCCACCTCATCCAATGGCCACAATTTTATCATTACCGCCACTGAGTACTTCACAAAGTGGGTGGAAGCCATACCTATGACCTACATAACCAAAAAGTAGATATCAAAGTTCATCCTGAACTACTTAATATGTCACTACGGTGTCTCACAATCCATTATCTCAGATAATGGGACACCATTCAAGAACCAAGATGTTCGAGACCTATGCGACAAATTCAAAATCCAACATTTCTTTTCCACTCCATACTACCCCCAAGGGAATGGCCAAGCCAAAGCCACAAATAAGACCATACTAAAAATCCCGAAAAAGATGGTCAATGAAGCTAGTTGTGACTGGAATTTGCAGCTAAATCCCACCCTCTAGGCCTATTGAACAAGCATCCACACACCCACAAGTGCCACCCCATTTTCCCTGGTCTATGGATTATAAGCCACATTACCCATTGAGATCGAGCTTTCGTCCTTGAGGATATCACTGCAAAACCACATTATAGATGAAGAGTATCGGGTTTCATGACTGAACAAGCTAGAATTGCTAGATGAGCGACATCTAAATGCCTTGAACCATCTGCAGGTATATCAAAACCACCTCAAATGAAATTACAACAAGAAGATCAAAAGCAGGACTTTCCAGGTCAAAGAACTTGTGTTGAAGGAAAATTAGAAATTTTTTCCAAATCTAGATAGTAAGGGAAAATTTGAGCCTAATTGGTTGGGACCATTCATCATCATAGCAAGTTACAAGTCAAGGGCATATAAGTTGTCAACACCCAAAGGGGAACCTCTATAGGAGCCCATGAATAGCTCCCATCTCAAAAAGTTTGATGCCTAATCTTGCAAGGTATAAAACCAAAAATACAAAAACATGAGAAAATGTCTTGAAAAAAATGGTCACCCTGATGAAAACTTGGAAAATAGGCATCTTGGTGATAACAAAAAACAAAAATTAAAATCCAAAAAAAAATAATTAGAAGGATTAAAATAGTAAAGAGAGAAAAACAGATCCTATAGTGAAAACCACTTTAGTGGTGCTTTGACAAGTACCTTGGTGAAAACCTGGAAATAGATACCATGTGTAGAATAAGCACTCTCTATCGATCTTGGTCTTCGTGACTTGCTTTGCATCACTCATCCATCCATGCATTCATTCATCCTTTTGTCACCATCCACATCCACATCATAGCTTGGTTTTGTATTTGTGTCATGATCCCTCCTAGTACTACTCGGCCCATTCCAAAGGTCAGTTTGTCTTGCTTATATCAGAGTAGTACTATTGCATCATGCATGGGGGTATTTCCTACATTGGATCAAATTTGTGTACATTCTTGAAGTCTTAAAATCTAAAAAAATCCCAAAAACATTCATAAAATTAAAAAAAAAAAAAACATCCAAATCATATCAAAATATAAAAATAGGTCAAAAAGTTAACCAGAAAAGTTAAAAAATAGAGTCATTTGTCAAATACATCATCTTCGAGCTTTGAATGTAGGCAAGGTTGATCTTTGATCATCCCCTGAGATATTTAGGTCAGTCTTATAGGAGTCTATCATAATAAATTGCCATTGCATCATGTTCATATCTTCATCTATAAACAAGTTTGTCGTTAGGCAAACTATGTGGTCTCTATGTGTATAACATAGGCAAGTCTTATCTATCGACCAGCCCCCAAGACCCCTAGGATAGGTCTTTAGGTTAGGTCTTGGTCAAAATCTCATAAAACACCTAAAGGTGGAAAACACGAAAATTAAAACATTTGTAAAAAATTGAAAAATACCAAAAACAACCTAAAACATTTCAAGATCAAAACATCCAAAAGCGCCAAAATCCATTCATCCATCTCAACTCACTTTCACCTAAAATAAACATCAATCATAATAAATCAATCATCACCATCAACCTTTGGTGAAACAATCAGAAACAAGTCTATTAGTCAAAAGTGAAAACTCAAGCATCAAAGTCTGAAGCCTAAATTAGTAAAAGCCGAGAACAAGTTGGTCAACTTTTGATGTGTAAGCTTATCATCGATCAATCTCATGCGTCATCGATATTTCCATGTCCCTAGGATGCATCAGCTACAATGGACATCAACATCAAATCCACCCATTAGTTTAGTCTTGGCTAGCGGCATGAAGAACATTAAGCTTGTTTGTTTACTTGATTTTTATCTTGCTAAATTTATGTGGTATTTCATTCCCAATGACCTCGATGATATTACAAACAAAAGACTAGAGGGCTAAAATGGGGCAACAATCATTATCTTGTACTATGCTTGTTGGATATTCTTGTAATATAACTTTGGTGCGATGCGTGCTTTGTTTGGTTTGTAGGGAGGGTGTTTTAAATATCTTGTTGACCACATAGGAAGGATTTCCTTTCTATGTTTTGGTCTGAGATGTTTGAGATATCTAAACTGCACTCTGAATAGGATTTCATATGCTAGGTGTGAACAAAAGTACTCCTATCTAATTGTTGAGTCAAATTCCATCACACCAGGTGCAATGCCATCCTAGTTCTTTATACCTTGATGCATCGTACCACATGTGTAATAAAACATAAGGTAAATGGCCCTTTGAAAATCCCAATTCTTGGCAAGTGAATATCATTTGTATCATCATCATCTCCAATAAGGTCTTCTCAGATCACAGACTTGTTGGATCCTCTTGTCTTCATCTCTCTTTTTCTTCTTCTATCTTCTTTTTGCACTAACAGGGTACCATGACAATTAAATCAAAAACATCACTAATGCATCCATTCTACATCCACAAACCATCAACATACTACATAACAAATATCATATCATATAGAAAGCAGTAAATCATATCGCATGCATTGCATTTCCATCATTTGCATAATATAGATTGGTTATTCTAAGCATCTCATTAATTACACATTTGCATTCATTACATAATCACATCATCATAAGCACATAGGCATTGTCATATGCATCATCCACCATATAAAGGTAAATGGCCTTTGAAAATTCCAATTCCTTGTAGGTGAACATCATTTGTATCATTGTCATCTCCAATAAGGTCTTCTTAGATCATAGACTTGTTGGATCCTCTCGTCTTCATCTCTTTTTTTCTTCTTCTATCTTCTTTTCATGCTAACAGGGTACCATGACAATTAAATCAAAAGCATTGCTAATGCATCCATCCTACATCCACAAACCATCAACATACCACATAATGCATATCATATCATATAGAAAGCATTAAATCATATCACATGCATTGCATTTCTATCATTTGCATAATATAGATTGGTTATTCTAAGCATCCCATTAATTACACATTTGCATTCATTACATAATCACATCATCATAAGCACATAGGCATTGTCATATGCATAATCATACCATATAAACAACATCATATCATCCATTTGCATAAATCACATAGGCATCATTAAATGCATTATCATATCATAATCATCATTCATCATTTGCATCATCATATCATGCAAAAAAAGATACTAAAAAACATCTCATTGCATAATCATGGTACATCAATACATCATCACACTTACATCATCATATAGGACATAATATAGGTTACTTATTCTAAGCATGTTAAGATCATTTGTATATCATAAACGTTTGCATCCATACATTTACATCATCATTGTAAAAAGTGCATAGAAAAATATTGAAAAAGAAATGCATCCACAAACATCACATAATCATTGCATTGAATAATCATACATTGCATCCCATATAAAACATCACATATAGGAAATTAAATATCTATCCATCATGCATAAATAGAACAAAACATCACACATCACATCAAAACATCTCATATCATATATATCATCAAAATAATGTACAACTGTCATGGTACATGAATCAAGATCAAATGTACACGTGTATGTATCAATATAGTACAAATCACCCATGGGGCTATAAAAAATGAGCCCATAGATCACAAAAAGGAGTCATATCTTCTATCAAAATAGCCTACCCCTACTAACTGCTCCCCTTGCCAGGTGGTCTCTCATTGTGATCCTTTGGGGGTCGGTAGTCTATCCACTGTGAAAAATCTAGGACTTGGGACACTCAAGGCACGACCTGATGATAGTGGACCCTATAATAATCTACCTCTTGGTCCATGTTTTTGTATGCTTGTAGGGACACTATACTCTAGGATGAGGAGGTTTCCATGCTATCTAGCTACTGGTGGCAACCTAACTCCAGTGCTGCTCTAAGCTCTGCAGCCTGTCTCTACTGGACAACCTAATCATGCTCTGTCCTAAGCTAATCTCTCTCTAATGTCAATGCAACAATCTGACCTTGTAGACCCTTCACCTGTGCTTGCAACTATTGTATCAAATCATCTCTCTAATCAGGTGGTAGTGGTGGGCCTTGGTCTCTCAGAGGTGGTCCTTGATCCCTTTGGGGTGGTTGATCTACCTATCTATCTTGATCCTATAGCAGCTAATCCTAGTCATGTCTAACCTGATCTTGATCCTGATCCCACCTAGGGGGATCCTATTGTGCTCTATCCTGGTTAGACTTGCATCCTCCCCAGCTCTCGTCTTTGTCCTCGTCTTCATGGCCTCCCTGGCCTCAACCTTGTCCTATGGATCTCCCCCTAGGTCTTCATCGTGTTGATGGTGTCCCTAGCATTGTCAACTTGAGTGGTGGACGAAACCAATCTCTAAAAGCCTATGTGGTGCCTGCATCAGCCTGACCCTAATCATATGGCCACGGCCTAGGCACTAGTTGTTGGAAACTCTGTACTTCCTTGTCAGCAGGAATGTATCAGCCCTAGGAGTGCTCCCTTGTAGAACATGCAAATATCACCATGTACTGGTCATCAAGACAATCTTGTGACTCACCAAACTATCTCAAAACTCGGCTAGGTAGGTATCTCTCAACTATCATATTTTTCCTGACCCTGCACGAGTTTGTCCTGTTGAGTGAAAAATAGTTTTTGGGGATCATCGTACCAAGCTGGACACCCAAGTTACGGTCGCCATGTAAACTCTCGCATATCATCAATAACCCTCCTCTAGTGAGGAATCTCGTGCTATCCAATGTGTGAAAATGAAACTCCTCCCCTATATCTCAAGACAACTAGATCGTTCGGCTCCATGTCAATAGGTGTCACTTGTGGGTGGAGCACTACATTATACTCCTAGGCCCAGATGTGGAGGAGTGTGACCCCAGCCCCAATGGATCTATTGTCACAATATGCAACCTAGTGAAGATCTCTATATAGTGAGGCTAGTAATACTAGCCCCTAGGAAAAGCATACTCGTCGTCTGACCATTTTCTCCCTGGTGAGCCCCCATCCTAGACTAAAATATCGGCCATGCCAATCTGGTGCCATAAGTCCTTATATGATCACTGCAAAAACCAATCAGAATGGTGAGACAACAAGCCTATAGCGCTCCAACTCAATTTGGCCCTCTACAAAGATGATCTCCTCTAGGCCCATCATGCCATGGAAAGCATCTCACCTAAAATCCACATCATAGATCACTCTCTCTCTCTATGGATCGATAATTCCAAAATATGTCAAACATCCTCTAGGGTCATTATCGCCTCACCTCTAGGAAGGTGAAATAAGGACGTCTCACTGTGCCATTGCTCTGCTAACAGGGTCATCATCCCCAAGTGTGTCCTAACGAGATGTGTGTATGCAATTTACCAAAGTTTGATCACCCCCAGCTGCTCCTATAGCCACTCGTGCATACCTTGCCAAAAAGTATCAGGGAACTATGCTCACACTAATGAAGAATCTTAGCCTCCTCTTGCATCAGGAAAGTCACGACATCAAGTTTCATAAAAAATCATGATCCTATTCAAATTTTTTGCAATTGAAACAACATATGTGTCATTATTTGCAATTGCGGCATAGTTTGGAAGTTCCAAACTATGTTGTTGGAAGCTTTTGACCCCCAAACTTTGTCATCGCGGCATAGTTTGAGTGCACTTTCGTTTAACCCCCTAAACCCTAAGTTGCAAAATGGCTCGTCGTAGTGCTATATTCATATGCGGCTGAGTTTGGAGTTTGGATCCTAACTCCAAACTATGACGCTGCATTGTTATTCATGATGGCGGTGCAATTTGAGGTCGCGTGGCACCAAAATAGAGTTTGCAATGGTGCCAAACAAGACCTCTTGGACAAGTTTGACTTCCTAAGCTATTAAATGCACTCAAAAATAAAAAAATGAAGTCAAGTCAAGATCACTCACCGGTGGTCCTACATCGGGAAGCCTCTGGTACACTCGCACTCACTTCGAGACATGTCATGGAAGTGGTCGTTGTGCCATCTCTCGAAGGGGTCAGAGCTCAAGTTTGCAAAATCATCCAAGGCTGAATGTGAAAATGAATTGGAAATGGCCCCTTGAGGCCCATTTAAGCTTGAAAATTAGGGTTTTTTACCCCATTTGGCCGTTCAGCTAGGGTTTTGGACCCTTGATCTCGTTTTTTCCCAACCAAAGCTCATTTTGCATCTTTTTGTCATGTTTTGGCAGGTTTTTGGCCTCCGAGAGCCTTTCTGGACCTATCAAGCACCTTGTCCTCTTTTTTTTGTGAGACCACCCAAAAATCCAAAATTTCATCCAATCTCGCAAGGGGGAAGTATACCAACATATTTCATCCACTGGGGTAGCATTGGGGCATCTTGAAAAAAAAAAAAATTGGCTCTTGATCAAGACATGTTTATTCTTTGAATCAACACAATAAGTGCATCACTTCAAAGAGGGGCAAAATGTAGACATGTAAAATGTACCAATTGATGCTATACACCCAATCCTGATTTAACTAACATCACTTTGTCCTGAATCATCCCCTTTTTTTGACCATTTAATTGAATAACTTTTATTTGATTAAACTCAATAAAATTTCACCTCTTAATTAAATAAATCATTTTATTTGATTAATCCTATAGTCCCTCCTTTAATTAAATTATTCATTTTATTTAATTAAATCTCTAAAGTCATCTAGTTAAATTAAATAAATTTATCTTTATTTGATTTAGCACTAACATTGTTCCCTTTTAATTAAATAAATCAACCCTTTATTTAATTAAGTCTAAAATCATTTTCATCTCAATTTGATTTAAATTAATCCAAAAGTCTAAGTCAAATTGTCAAATCATCAAATCTCATCACTTAAATTAATCAAACTTGATTAATTAACTCTCTAA
This sequence comes from Sequoia sempervirens, assembly GCA_007258455.2. Taxonomy (NCBI): domain Eukaryota; kingdom Viridiplantae; phylum Streptophyta; class Pinopsida; order Cupressales; family Cupressaceae; genus Sequoia; species Sequoia sempervirens. The sequence continues at coordinate 12,248 of VDFB02230370.1, read as the reverse complement.
TCACCTAAATCCTCTATATATTGCAACTTGCACAATAAATCATTTCTTTTGATTTATTAAATCTCTAATTTCCCTAAACTTAGAATAGATAGGGAATATTCCTCCAAATTTAAAAATCCCTCCAAAGGAATGTGTCCTTCCAACAAGGAATTGAATGCCTCTTACATGTCCTTGTGCATTGAGCCAAGTGGCATTTAAGACATTCTTTTCTCCCTCTAACTTGTCATTTCATGAATTTCAAATTCCACCTAATATCATTTATTGGCACATTCATCAAAATTTGCTCAAGCTTCCTCCATTCACATCTTGACAAGTGACACTTGGCCATTGGATGTTGAATGATCCCACATTCCTCCATTTTGCTTATTCTTCCATCTTGTTTTATAAATAGAAGACTTTCTTTCTCATTTTGGATCCACAACTTAGAGAAAAGTTATTATCTTCACATTGAGAGCTAATTTCATCCATTTTCACTATATTTTCTATCATCATAGTTAGGTCATTGCAAATTTCATCAAGGAGCTCAATGTTCATCATCAAGTGAATCAATCTTCATCAAGCTTGCAAAGGAGTTGGGAAAGGGTCATTTTCCACATCAAAATGACACCAATTCCCCCATAGGATTGAGAGTTTTCTTGCATTAGATAGGATTTGATAGTTTTCAATTGTGTTCTTCATTTCCATTTCTTATCTTGTGCATTTCAAATGAATTTGATGGGGAATGTTGATTTAACTTGCAAATGAGACTAATCTTTTGTTTGTTTGTTGTGTTTTTGCAGGTTTAGGATCAACATTCACAGATATATATGGCTGTTAAGTTGATTATCATAAATAAATTAGAGTCTGATTTATTAAACCAAATCAAGGCCAAATTAAGATGTAATTGTGATTGTATTCTTTAGCCACATTATACTTTTTCTATCTATGCATGAAGAGTTTGTAATCTGCAAACAATGGGCAACCATTAAGTCGATGAAAGGTGAAATAATAAGTTGACACATTTTTTGGGAAACCTGTGGGCTTCGTAAACTTTAAATGCCATGTTATTGTGCATAGACCAACATCTATAAAGATGTGCATATAAGTCGACAACTTTATCAAACCAATTTATTATGTAAATCTACTCATACCAAGACTTAGTTGATGCCAGTTTGGTGTTGGATAGCTGATGTTGACTGTTTTTGATAAGAAGGAAACTGTGCTAGCTCTGAGATTGAATAATGTTGCTTTGATGCCACCTTTGAATCATTATACCTGTAGATGTCCTATAAGAAAGGCAAACCAAATTCTATCATGCGGAGATTTGAATTAGTCTCTAATCATTGTCGATCAACAAGATTGATCTATAGTTGTTTTAGTTGAGTAAGTGCTTACATGTTCACCACCTTTTAGTTGTGTTATATGTGTTGTTGTGCATGCTAGCTGCTGTCAAAACTCATGCTTAAACCATAGGCTGAGTAGTTACCAAATTGTTGTATAAATAGTAGAGCTAGTTCACTTGTTTGTGACACATTCCTTGAGCAAGTTTCTACATTCTATTTATATACCTTTTTGCATTATTATAACTATTACAATGAGTGAGAGATTTGAGCATTAGAGAGAGTTTGTTATTATTTTTAGAGAAGTATTTGCCAACTTTTGAGATAGTGGTTGTTGAGACTTTGTTGAAGGATCAATACCAAGCTAGTTGTTGTTTTGGAAGTGTTGTGTTTGCAACCGGATGATTGGAAAACTTATCATAGGCATGAGGATATTCTTCCCATGTTTGTATTAGTTTTGAAATGATTGCTTCTTGATTGTTTAAACTAGTCTATTATAGTTACTTGCATATAGGGAAAAGTAGTGTTTGCTTTGAAAGAAAAGTGCAAACTATTTACTCTATTTGTGTAATGTTAGTAATTACTCCATGATAGGAGAGATTGTTTGTCATAGGTATTGTTATTTAAATCATAACAATACACTCATAACTTAAGGGACACTCATAGCTAGATATTTAATTCTGCTAGATGGCTAGTAGGTTACTCCTAGGATTGTTATATGATGAAGGGACGGAACTAGTACTTTGCTTAATGAGTTGTGTTACCTTAGGTTGTGTTAAAGAGATAGGTTATTCTAGGGAGTAGCTTTCCATGGAGAGGGATTTCCTAAGCATAGATATAATGGCCTTAAGTCAAAATGAGCTTGTTATAGTGTAAGTGAATGGTAGACCTTCACTCGAGGTACTAAGTGAGAATACTTCGGCCAAAGTAATGTGATTGATTGAGGCTTCACTCTCAATTAACCATGTCCATTTAAATGCATGAGGGTTACCTAGTGTAGGTTATAAATTCAAGTCATGTAGGGCACAACACTAAGCTTAGAGTGGTATGTCATATGGGGTTACCCAACCAATACCTTTGTCAAAGGTTAGGACCATCTATTATTGATATATGTGTGGGGGACCACATATGAGTCTTTGGTTGGCAAAAAATGCTTGAGTGATGGTTTATTACATAGTTTATTTTACTTACATAGTGAAAACTTAGGAAAATTTACTTCAATGAACTATTGGCATATTACAATAGATGTGAAAGTTGGATAGACGTAATATTGAGAATAACTTCATATTTAGTCATAAATACCTAATTTACCAAGTCATTTGTAATAACTAGCTATAGTCATTTTTTCATATGGATAGAATAATGATCATGGATAACTTGTAGATAAATATTATTCTAGAATTTGTACAGAAGTAAATAAACTACAAATATTTAATATTGTGATTTGAGCATAGTTTGAACAGCTATTACAATAATGTTCCTTAAACCTGGAGACCCACACTTGGCCTGAAGGTGTTATCAGTACATTGTAGAGTGAGGCAAATGGTGAATACTACTAGTAATCACGCCTAGAAAAAGTTCTAATACCCATCAATAACCTCAATGTATGTACAAGCAAAGGGACAATGACCAACAATTTACATTTAACTCTCAGACAGTACCACGACCTTTAGAAAGTGTCCACACCTTATAGTAGAAGTCTCACACCTCACAATCTCTCCTTTATACCACACAAGGTCTGGAAATGCAACAATAATGATCAAAGACTCTCATGTCCTTTTTTAGTTTCCAACACACACACACAAAAATTACTACTATCACAAATCCACACCCAAGCTACAGTTATTTAGGAGAAAAAATAACAATCCCTTGGTCTAAAACAAATAATCCCACACCTAGGTTAATTAAAAAACCACATTTCCCCTTGGGTAATGAATATGGTGTCTTGCTTTCCAAAGAAGAAGTTGTCTAGTTTAGATCAGTAAAATAGCTCACAATAAACCACATGCCTAGCCATATTACTGGGTAAACCCACAAAAGTGGTTTACAATTCGAGTGAGGAAGAAAATGTTGCAAAAATGACCCCATGCAAAAAATATTGGTTTTAGGGGGTTTGAACAAACTTTTGGTTTGAGCAAACCCAAATGGGGTTTGCTAGAACCCCCCTTCGAGTGAACCAATTAAATGTTGGACCCCACATTTTCTAACAAAATGAGTGAAGGAAATTTTTGTGTAAAGGGGATTCGCTCAAACCCCCCTTTTCCCACCTTCTCACCCTCTAGCACCAAAAAACTCGAATTTTTCCCTTTGAAGCTCAAGTTGAGGATGAAAATGGAGGAGACCCTACAGATCCAACTGGATGATGGTAGTCCTTAGAATGAGCTATCCAATGAATATAATTTTAATATGTTTTGGTTTTATTATGTATTTGTTTTTTTTAATTTTTATTAAACATAGGTATTTCATAGAAAATCAAGCTCTTCATTCTGCACATGTGGAAAAATAGCAGATTATCAAAAAAAAAATTAAAAATATGAGTGCACCAAATATTGAATTCCATGATCCAATAAAAAAATATAATTTTGATACATACAAAAAAAGTTATGTTGTATAAGGTCCACCTATGTCTGAATTATAATTGGTTTGACTTCAAAACTTGATCAAGGAAATAATATTCAATAAAATAGTATGAAACCAATTGGAAGCACTAGATATCATAGTTGAAAATCTAAATTCAAAAAAAAAAAAGAATTTTATCCTTCATAGAAAATAATTTATGTTGTATACGGTGAGTGTCACTCCTTAAAAATTGTGTTTACTTAAAAAAACTAGTTTTCGAAGGAGATGGAAAAAGAAGTGCAATCTGATACCAAAAAAATTGAAAAAATAATATTTAGAATATACAGACAAAATTTCACAAATCACTAGTTTGCATCATCTTTAAATTCCTCGCGGTTTAGCCACTATAGGTGCCTGGAAGTGAAGATTTAGTTAGAAAAAATTATTGCAGTGTCTAGTTTGGCCAAAAATTGTAAACCAGTATTGTGGGATAACCCTACCTTCAGTCACTAATGAAAATGCTCCTCAAACCCAATCGACCCATATTAAATCTAAAACAATAACTTTCTACAATATAAGTTCTCAAAAGATGCGAAAATGTGATGACTAGAATCTTTGCAAACCCCCTCCAAAACTAATTACCAAAATGTCCTCTAAGACTTCAGAATGAATATCAATTATCACCAATTTTGTCTCTGAAAGAGACTCACAAAATTTCTCTATTTTCGCAAGTAGAAGACTTGAATGACCTCCTCCCAGAATCACTTAGGATGGATTCGTTTCACCACCGAAACCAATCTTCGAAAGGGTTTTTGTCCTTCCAAAGGTCGAGATAAACCAAGTTCAATCTCCATACTCACATGGGTTTCAAAAAGATAAATAGAATTATCTAACATAACCAAATGAGCTCTCATAACCTCCTTTTATACTTTTCCCACCAAACCCTCCGGAGGCTTCTAATTTAAAATTCACCTTTTAATTAAAAAACCCTTCTAACTTTGAAAATGACCTTTTCATTAAAATAATCATATTTTGACACACAAGGTCCCTATTAAAAGCATCCATAATTTAAACCATCTCATCCCAATTCTAAGGAGCTATAATACTAAGGGCATTTTTAACTATTTTAATTAATTTTTAGCAACCTTATTAATTTAATTAAAATATACCATTAATACACTCATTTTTGCAGAACTGTCAAAATGCATTAGAATCACAAACTAGCTGCACTATAGTGATCCAAATGAAGAATAAAGATGCATGAAGCTGACTAGGTGACTTACTATAAATAGATGCTCCCTCCAAGAATCTTGGAGCCCAAATGAAAAGCCAGAAATAAATTTTGAGAGCATTGTAGAACTCCTCAACACCCTTTGAACTCACTGGTAACCTCATATTATCCCTTTGATCATGTGGACACAAACACAAAAAAACATCCCCAACCACAAAGCAAGAGAATACTAAAATGGGGACATTACATATTTTAGCCAAGAAATGATCAAAATGATCTCTAAAACATGTCTAAGAAATGGAAACCAAAATTACCATAGAAAATTAAGGTGAAAATGACCGTGTAGGTAATTTTAGACCTTATAGACACTACAAATTGATGGGATTGCTATGAAAACATCATTTGGTGATCAAATATAAAAACAAAGCACTAATTCAATGGTGGATATTTTATCTAGAATACCTATTTCAAAACTAATTTTAGGTATGGCTATGGTGACAAAATTGAATCATTTTACAAAAGAGACATATATAGAATATTCTAATAATGAAGACTTTGGGAAGAATTTTAAAGAGTGACATATATAATGGCATGGATTCAAAATGGATTGCTATGGATTGTCATGGCATTCCATCAGCATGAGACCACATTTCTTTGAGGTATTTTTTCTAACAGTTCATTTCCTTATCTATAGCTTGTCATGGCATTCCATCAGCATGAGACCACATTTCTTCGAGATATTTTTTCAAACAATACCATAAGGACCAATGATACACTACCAAGGGTTTTTGAGAAGAGAAAGTTGGGTCATTTTGATTCAAAATAAAATTAAGCAAAATCAATCCCTAAGGATTCGTACATAGAACCTCATAGCATACATGCTTTTAAAAAGAAAGTACAATTGTACAAAATCATATGGAAGTATGTTAACAAGTGCAATGATATATGGAATAGTGTTTTTTTCAATTACCAAAACTAGCTAACATTGTTTTACAACACCATTAATGAATAAAGGTTACTTGAGTGAAAGTTGTTTGAGGACGAGAATAGTGAAGTGTCAATGACAAAAGTCCACTAGCAAATTGCTTGACATCCAAAGCATGTTATGAGACAATCATTCATATAAGGTTCTACTATTGAAACTCTACTCATCGTTTGATTTCCCACTATCAACCGCTATGGACAGAGCTTGGGACATTTTTTCTAGTTTTATGTCATTCGTATCTAGATCTATTGGCTGAAAATTTCTATCTGACTCTTTCAACCATCCCCTTTCTACAGCAAATTGCTATCACTCTCCCTGCCTCTACAAATATCTTTCTATAACAGATTGCTACCATTCTCCCTACCTCTACAAAAAATGGGGGCTTCAGAGCAGGGCATGGACATCCATCAAAGCATAAAGGATAGAGGAATTTTGTCAGATGTTCTAGCTACAAAGGCCTTGGTAGACATATATGCAAAATGTGGAAGCATAGGCAAGGCACGTGAAGTGTTTTGACAAGATGCCTCAAAGAGATGTGATCTCGTGGATTGCAATGTTTGTAGTATATGCACAAAATGGATTTGTAGAAAAGGATTTAGAAATTTCCAAGCAAATCAATTGTCAAGTTTAAAGCCAGATTACACAACTTTTGATAGTATCCTCCTTGCCCATGCCAAAATGGGAACTTTGGAATAGTATGGATATCCATCAAAGCATAAAGGATAGAGGAACTTTGTTAGATATTATAGGTGCCACTACCCCAGTAGACATGCATGCAAAAAGTGGAAGCATTAACAAGGTACGTGAACTATTTGATAGAATACCTAGAAAATATATCATTTCATGGACTGCAACGATTTTAGGAGATTTACAAAATGGATTTTTTGAAAAGGATTTAGAAACTTTCAAGCAAATGCAATTAGTAGGTGTAAAGCCAAATTCCACAACCTTCGCCAGTATCCTACCTGCTTATGCCAAAATGGGAGCTTTGGAACAAGGTATGGACATCCCATCAAAGCATCATGGAAGGAGGATTTTTCTAGATATTATCCCTTAGATAGCAACAAAAAGCAGCTCTCAGACATGTATGGCAGAAAAAATGTGGAAGCATAGAAAAGGCTTTATATGAACTATTTGACAAAATGGCACAAGGTTAGGTGGAATGTAATGGTTACGATATGCACAAAATGATGTTTTTTTTAAAAACTTTGAAACTTTCGAAACAAATGCAATCAAACAAGTGTGAAGCTAATTTGAGGACAGAGTTTGGCAACATTCACCACAACACCTACTCTGGGTTACAAATTCATTCTGATCTTGAAATGAGATATTTATAATTATAAGTAGTTTATTCACCTTTGTTTTACATGAAAAAATTAGCATTAATATGTGTCTTAATAATGTAAACGGTCTTATGAAAAATAAAAGTTAAAAAGTAAATTGCATCCATTAGGGTACTATAAAGCAATGAGATTGAAGCCTCAGGTGCAAATGAAGGTGGCTTTGGCTAGAATATCATAGTAAGAATAAATGTTCATTGATTCCTCCATATTTTGTTTTGTTGATATGGAAGTTTCAGTATTACTAAATAAGGATAGTTCTAGTTGTTCAATAATGAGACTCAATATATATGAGTGGAGTTGGTTGGATTTTAACTCTTTTAGTTGCATCAAAGGATAAATAATAGAGGAATTTTATCAGACATTGCAGTTGCAATTGCCCTGGTGGACATGTATGCAAAATGTGAAAGCATAGAAAAAGCATGTGAACTGTTTGAGAAAATACCCCAAAGTGATGCCATCTCATGGAATGTAATGATTGCAGGGTACACACAACTTGGATTTTGCAAGGATGCTCTCAAAATATTTGAATTAATGAAGCACTCTCAAACATATCCTGACATTGTAAGCTATGCTTTGTTCCATATGTGTGCAAGCCTGTAGGTTTAGTGGATGAGGGTTGTACATACTTCAATTACACGAGTAACTCTTATTGCATTACACCTACAATTGATCATTATGTTTGCATGGTTGAACCTTTTGCTTGGTTTGACTATCTTGAAGACATTACACTTTATCATTAATATTCCAGTTAAACATGTGGTGTTTGTGTCGATGTGTTTTTTGGGCACATGTAGAACACCTATTAATATAGGCTCGAGAATATTTACAGCAACAATGTTTTTATTTAGATCCTAAAAATGCTACGGCATATGTTCTTTCATCATAGTCCAATAAGTGAAGAAATTCTTTGCACACAAATGTTGCTAAGTCTCAACCTCATCCATTCAGTCAAATATCTCCATATCATAGCAATCACCAATAGGCCCACTGCTTTCCCTTTGCACCTCCTCTATCTTTTGTAGGTTTTATTTGTCTAATTCAAACTCAAAAACCTTCAAATTCTCCTCCAAATGATCAACATTCCTAATTCCAACAATAGGATACATAAGCCCTTGCTGCATAAGCGTGCTTGAAGCTAGGTTAATTTCCCCAAAACTTAGTCAATTGGTTAATTCGATCTATGATGAAATGCATAGTTAGCCAATGTAACAGAAATTATGAAACTGAGTAATGCTTTTAAACACTTTTAATCAATTATCTATAATAACATCCATGAGAGAACATAAAACTGAAATACATGAGAGAATAAGAATGAAATGGAAGAGAGACACAAATAGTTTGATAATAGAGTTCATCCTTAAGGACTACGTCTCCTGGTCCGCTTCTCAATGTTGGACCCAGCTTAGTGAGAAAGTATCTCAAGCTTCAATAGCCTTCTTACAATATCCAAGCTTTAATCACTCACAATCTCTCTTTGCAATTTTACAATTTTTGGTGTAACAACACCTTGTAATTTCTCTCCCAAAAATTCCTCAAAAGAGTATAAAATTTTCTCTCAAAAAACACATCTAAATTATTTCTCCACAAAATGCATAAAAGGCCCTATCCACATCACTTCTTTAGCATAGAGATTTTGCATATGGGGTTTAAAGGAAATACCACATAATAAATAAAAATAACAATTTAACCCCCCCTCCTTTGGCTTTATAGTTATAAGCCTTACAAAAGACACTAACTTTGTTGATGCTAAAACAATGCTTCCCCATTTTAAAAATAAAAACATTAAACAACCCCTTAATAAAACATTTTGGGATTTGTTTTTAATCCCTTGTCTTATTATATTCCACGGGCTGTTTGGTTTATAGGGTTGAGTTTTTAGAAATAAAATAACATTGCAGTGTTATTTTAGGAGGGTTTTGTTTTTTCACATGATTGGTACATTGATTTTTTAGAATTTGGATCCACAAATCCGATTCGGATCCCCACAAAATCCAGTGGTTTTGTGAGATAAAATAATCCTCAAATGTATTTTTCAAAAATAAAGCATGGTATATAAATTATTGAGGATTTTTGCCATATCACACGCAGCTCCAAGTCACCATCTAGTCAATTGCCATGTCACATCTTGCGACATCATCATTTGACTAAAACTTTGAAAGGCTAGCTCAGCACCTCATGGACCATTTTGAAACGAGATGAGTTAAGGTCGACCGGCAAACCTCACGACTTGGTGTACATTTTGCTTGGATTTAGGACAATCAAATTTCCACCTTTTGAATAAGCAGTTAAACGCTGTTTAAATGGAAACTAACGACCAAAGCATAGCTTTCGGCATATGACCTCCTTTACGGCCTGAATTGAGGTTGCGTAGGATGTTAACCAGTGAGCTCTATCCAATGATGTCAAGTTTGAGAGATTTTGAGACTATGATATTTTTGAGATTCTTGGATCCTCCTAGATCATTCCTCCCCATTGAGAAGCTTTTGGACCTCCAAAAGGTCTGTTTTTATTTACAATTTAAGTGAGGGAATTTTTGCCTCACTTGCCCAGTATCATCTGTCCTTCCTTCTTGGAACCTATGCATCTGACTCATCACAATAATAATCAAAACTACACTGATATTGTTAAATACATTATCCATATACACATCCACATTCAATGTTTCCGCTACCAACCATACACTGCTAAGAAGTAGAAGGCTGAATAACAAAACTAAATTTGTAGATGAGAAAAAGAATGTACCAACATCATGCTTGTCTTTCATAACTGGAACAACCTCAGGCAATGAAACTTCTTGTGGTAGAGACATAAGTGCCAAATTATTGCTTGCATTAACTACCCTTTTCAATTGCCCCATTGTCACAAAAGATCTATTAGTCTTAATTGGATGAGAATGCACAATGTATTCAATTCCTTCCTTAAATAAATGATACTGATTATGTTCCTTGTAGAAGATTGCCTTTCTATCATATAAGTATGGGCTACCCAACACAATGCCACAAATATCAAGTGGAACCACATCAAATTCAACCTCATCTATAAACTTAGATGTTATTGCAAATCTTAAATTGCATTGCCTTGTTACTTTCAATATGTTATCATTGCACACCCAACCTAATGGATAAGGTTTCTTATGTGGCTTTGTTTCCAATCCCAACTGTTTAACAACTTCTTCTGAAATTAAATTAACTTGGGACCCACTATCTATCAGTGTATCAATCTTAGTGTTCTTAGAAATCACCCTTATATGAAACAATTCACATCTTTTGTTATCTTCAGGAACAACATGACTTTTAGAAGTAGAAGCACATGAAACATCAGTGACATAATCATTACCAACAAAAGCTTTACCTTTCAAACCAACAACTGCTATCTTTGTTTCGTCATCAGAATCTAATCCAAGATCTTGAATGACAGTTGCAGCCTTTTGCTTTCCTTTACGATCCTTAAACCACTTTGGCTTCAATTCTGGATGCAATTTCCAACACTTCGCATCTGTGTGCCCATTCTTTTGACAATGTGAACAAGTAGGCTTTTCACCTTCCTCTTTCTTCATGGTGGCTACTTTCTTCTCCTTTCCCTTTTGATTGCCTTTAGTTGGAGGAACAAATTCCTTCTTTGAATTGAAACTTATGTTCCTTCCACCTACTTCAATATGGGTTGCTTGTACACACACTTCATCAAAGTTAGATGGATTAAACATCAAGATTGTATGTTTCAAATGTGAATGCAAACCACCTATATACTTTAATAAAGTTTCTTGTGTATAAAGAGGAATTCCAAGAGTGAGTGCTTTCTTCCTAAACACCTGTGTATACTCTTGCACCGTTTGTCCTTTACCCTGTCTCAGATTTTTCCAATCCATAATAGCTTGTTGCATATAACCCAAAGGATAAAACTATTTATTTAAACCAGAAGTAAACTCATACCAAGATGAAATGATTTTACCATGTGTAGCAAGATCATCTTGAATCTTACTCTCCCACCAAACCAATGCAGTGCCTCCCATTCTAAGAGTAGCTAGCTGGATTTTGGAAGAATCATCCAAGATCTGTTGAACCCTGCAATACACTTCAATCTGCTTAAGCCAGTTATCCAATTTCTCTGCATCCAATTCACCATTATACATAGGCAACTCAAATTTGACATCCAGTTTTAACAAAGGGGTTTGCACAACTTGTTTCTTTTTAGAAGAGTTAGATGAAGAAGAAGACAATGAAGAAGATGAAGAGGATGGGGATGGAGGTTTAGGAGGGTCACCACCACCTCCTACTACTTTACCTTTGTCTTCTTTCGAAGTAGTTTCATTTTCCTCCTTTCTGTTCTTATCTTCCTTTCTCTTCTGTCGTTCTTGCCTCTCTTGGAAAAGAACTTCCACCATAGCTTTCATTTCAAGAAAAGCTTTTTGGAAAGCTTTCTCATCAATCTCTATAGAACTTTGTTCACCTGCCATCTCTGATCGTGGTAAAGTCCTTTGTTTCCCAATCTCTAGGTTGAACTCTGTAAGTGCACCTTCTCCTTGCTTCAGTTTCAACCTGGTTAACATTCACCACTTGCAATTTTCCTGTTAAACCGCTCTGATACCAACTTGATCTATAAACTAGGATGTTAAAGTTTTCCAAAACTTAATCCAATTACAGATTTAATTCCCGATCCAACAGTAATGCATGATTATGTATCTTAACCATTGAAATTATGAAACTGAGTAATCCTTTCAAACACTTTAAATCAATTATCTGTAATAACATTCATGAGAGAACATAACACCAAAATAAATGAGAGAAAAAGAAAGAGATGGAAGAGAGACACAA
>VDFB02230369.1:0-16615 GCA_007258455.2 Sequoia sempervirens | reverse complement strand
ATTTAACACACAAATCAGCAACCAATCACTGATTAGCGTTAGCTCCAAATGCCAATCAGCATAGAAGGTAACTCTAACCAAGAATGTTCACCAAGATCCCAATGTGGGCGAGGTGATAGCATATGGTCAGAGGATCATTAGGTATAAACTGAACTGAAAGTACAATTCATTTGCTGATGTAGGCATCCACAAGCAGTGGGAATAGTCCACTTATTTAGTGGGTGAAATTATTACATTATTAAGGCGGCAAGCCAGCCATTAAATCCTCTCTTCCACTTATTTCGTGGGGGGAAAATAGTCCACACAACCACTTATTTTGTGGGGGGAATTTACAATCAAGAAAGATGTTTATTTTAAAATTCAACCACTCAATTGTGGGAGTGTAATCAAGTATAAATTGCAGCAATAAAATGAAATAGCCGATAGTACTACTAACTAGCTTTACAATGGATAGAAATAGCTACAAATAAGAGAGATAAGCTTCTAGAATGTTCTTTATCCACACTGGTGGTAAACTATCCAGGGGTACTTAATGTGAGAAATAGAAAATAATTGCAGCAATAAAGGACTGGAACAGTACTACTGTTTACAGTCTTACAATATAGAAAGAGAGCTGCAAATTACATCAATATTACAATGTTTTCAAAGCACCAAGATACTGAATGATTCCATGATTAATAGTAGCAATTATTGATGAAGAAAGGTCTAGAAATTCAAACTGAAACAAGTCTGATATAAATCTGCAATTCTGGAAATGAATAACCAACAACTATAAGAATTAATTAAATGCTCATAACTTCACCAAAATACCTCCGAATGGTGTGAAACGAAGTGCAATGAACCTCTGGAGGATAGGTGCCCATGACAAGATGAAGAAACAGCCTCAAAAGTCATCCATTAATTTATGGCACAATTCTCAATTCTCTACAGATGGTACGACTCTTGAAAAGGGCGATTTAGCAATAAAAAATCAAAGACTTGGAAATAAATTCCAATCTCTTGTGGAAGGGGTCGCCTTGGGTCTAGAACCACTTTGCAAACATACCCAAAATGATATTTAATTTGCTCAAAAAGTTGTCAACAAAAAACACTTTCTACCTACATGATAAACCAAAGAACATGAAAATTGTACATTCCCACCAAAACTCCACAATAACGCTAATATGTACTGATGAAGCACACCTCACCCACCACCTAGGGAAACCATAGTTTCAGGTCCAAGAGTGGGAGTAGATTTGCAGCTAACTTTAGCTGACTCGATCAAAACCAAGAAAGATAACGTTATATTTTTCCAAAGATAATCACTTCAAACAAGCAGCTAATATAAGTTTCAGTTGGCAAATGAAGCAACAAGAACTCTTCAAATTCCAAGAAGTTGAATCACTTTAACTTCCAAAAGGGATGCCACCTTTTTGCATTTTACTTTTATTTTAATAAAACATTAATTATCTCCCTTTAGGTGTCCAACTTCACTTTGCAACAATAAAGCATTTAATAATTCATTAAATGCACCATTGACCCCTTAATGACCCCCTTTTAAAAACAACATGAAGTGATCATTCCTAGGCATGGGGGTACAACTGAGAAACATAAAAATGACTAAGTATAAAACTTAATCCATGGAGATAACCAAAGCCAAATTGAAACTAAAGGTAGCAAAATGATTTGAGCTAAATTGCTGATGATGCTACTGCCAAAATTAGACTTACTAAAAATAGCCAACTGCTATAAATAGTAAGTTCACATCAAAACAACAGAAAGCCAAGCTGAACATTGAACTACAAAGGATTGAACTGCTGCTAGACAGATACTGCCAAAAGATAGACTTGATAAAAAATAGCGAACTGCTATAAATAGTAAGTCTGCACAACAACCTCAAAACACCAACTGAGCAGTATCTGAAAGAGGAAACCCTAATTTTCTGCCTCAGCTTAGCCTATGGATTTCCGGAAATAGGCTAAATCCAAATGAACAGTGTAGGGCCAAAATGGGGACATTACAGAGCCGCCAAACAAAGTTGCTCAGTTCTCTTCTAGCTCTGAAACGAATCCAACGGTGCAATCAACGGATTATCCAGTCGCCTAGGATTCAGAGTTGAATAGGGAAGATCCAAACAAAAGTCGGAACGAAAAACATGAAAATTATCAAAATTTGACTATGGGAACTTTGGGCACCCCAGGTGAAGAGGGGCGCCCAACTTTTTGGAGCATCTAACTTAGCAGTTAGGGTTTGTGAATATGCTCAATCTCTTCAGTATTCAGCCAGCTTCGCCACGCTTGTCTCCATCAAAGCATCCGACTGTCCAATCTCCGGCAGATTCAAATCGAAGTGGAACATACAAAATAGAGGTTTGAACTTGAAGATGAAAATCAAATGAAAAATGTTTATGGAGCAAATGAGCGCCCCAGGAGAGACGAGGCTCCCAAGATTTCAAGGGCCTAAACAGATGAATTTGCAGATATAGCTCTAACGCGATTTCTTCAGAGTTGATCAGGCTCTCCAACAAGATATTCGGCACGTCAATTGGAGTTTGCAGTCGCCAGATACAAGAGGTTGAACAAGGGGTTTGATGAGAGCTAAGAATTGAGATTCAAAAGAAAACATGAGAAAGTAAAATAATATTCTAACTCTGGTGAGTTTGGGCGCCCCAGCTTGCCAGGGGCACCCAAGCTTTTGAAGGCTCAAATTCAATTGTTTGATGAAGTTTCTCCTAGGGGACCCCTCTTAATATCTCCTCAGCTTCGCAACGAGCATAACCATCAGTCAATCTGATGCCCGGATCACCAGATTCGACAAGATCATTTGTAGAAAAGGAGTTAATGAAATTAAAAAATATTAAAGTCTATGAAGGATGGGCTCCCCTGGAGAGGTTGTGTACTGATGATTTTGAAGGATCAAACGAAGTTTTCTGCCAGAGATGCCTCAAGAACAATCTTCTCAGAACGGGTCAGGCTCTGCGATGAATCATTCAGCTCGCTCATCAGATTAGTTTGCAAGCCGGAAATCGAGGTCAAAGTAGGGGGTTAAAGTTGTGTAAAGTTGAAAATATCAAAAAAATGACTAACACTGCTTGAAGTGGGCGCCCCTAGCCAAGAAGGGCGCCCAACTTCCCATGCCTTAGTAAAATTTTCAAAGTTTCCAAGTTTGTGAGATGAAAGATGGACGTCTAGGTTCAATGAACAGAAGTTTTTAGGGTTTTGAGGATGAAAGCAAAAGAAAGCAAGCTTATTTCAAACCCTAAGTCTATTTAATATATCATTTCAATGCAAAATTCATCATTTTTGTAAGTGGCGTCCCAAGGAGAAAGTTGGGGCAGCAGGTTTAAAGAGTTTTTCATGATTCAAGAACTCAAGTTTGTTGGTTATTTATCAAATTTTTCAGACCAGCAAGCATAAGGCCTTGCTTTTTCAAGCTTTTTCATCTAGAACAAATTTTTCAAGAAGGCCAAGATTTTCAATTTTCAGCCATCTGGGTCTTATCATCTCATTCTTCTGAAGAAATTTTTGAGAACTTCATCAAGTTGCAACAGCTGCTTTTTATTTGCATGTCAGTGAAGTTCTCAGTGCATTCAATTTTTGATCATCTGGGTCCTCTCAAATCAATCTTTTGAAGAAAACCCATATCACAGTCTTTTTAAGAAAATTCTAAATCCTAGGGTTGGCTGCTTTTTCAATCAGTCATCAGTGTTTTTCAAATTTGATCAACTGGGTCCATTTCTAATTGCATTCTGGACAAAACTAGGTGCTAGCTTTTTTCATGAAAAATTGAAGAAATTAGGGTTTGCTCCTTTTTAGTCAAAATTCAAGATTTTCAAAAATGGACGATCTGGGTTGTCTTGCAACGAAATTTTGAGCAAAACCCATATCTCAGAAAAAAATTCAAAAATTTGTTCGTTTGAGGAAGAAAAATCAGCTTTCTAAAAATAGTAAGTTGCTCAAAACTTGTCTGAAACTAGGCGAGTTTATAGTCATTCTTCAAGGTTTCCAAAATGGAGTACACTCCCAATGTTTTCAAGATTGAATCAGCTCTCTATCATGATTACATCAAAATAGTTGAGACAAACTTGCATCACATTAAGTTGGTGTTTGATCTACACGCTTTGGAGAGCGCAGGAAACACTTCAATCAGAAACTTGGGACATTCTAGACTCCTTGCAGCAGCATCTATGCCTTTTTCAGTTCAAAGCCTAGAGTTCGTAATCGCATCAAGTATTACAACCCGGCTACAAGAGAGATTCAATCAGTGGATGGCAGATTGATTTGCAGTTTAAAGCCTAATATGATCGAAAAATGTTTCTCCATTCCCCCTTGGCCTGAAAATGTCACTATCTCAAAGGGCGAATGTGAGAGGATATGGGAAATGCACAAGGACAAGTACAGTAAGAAGATTGGACAAAGATGGATGAAAGAAAAGCATAAGACTTTGCCTAAGAACGTCAGGCTTGATGAAGTGCAAATTCAATTTCAGAATGTTGTTCGTAGCTGTGATAGCAGCAATACAGTTGGCGGGAGGATGAGTCATATTTCGATGATGTCAGCAAAGTTTGAGAAGGCGGCCAATGAGGTCGAAGATTTCCTAAGATCAATTGCAAATGAAGAGGATATCTTAGAAAAGTGCAATTTTGCTATTGATGGGATAGATGCACCGAACTGGGACATAGTTTCCTGCTTTTTAGCAGATGTCATAGAGATTTAAAGCAGCTTTCTTCTAGAAGCTTTCTTTCCGCTTTCTTTCTATTCTTGGAGCAATTCTTATCCATTCTTTGAAGAAGAGAAAGAGGATAAATGTAATAGTTGGCGTTTCTCGCTTTTCCTGCTTTCTTAGGTGTTAGATGTTATCTTCTTTCTAGATTTAGAAATAAAGCTTGTTTGTTGAGCAAGCCCTAGATTGTGAAAGCAAGGAGATTTTAGGGTTCCCTACTCCTCTGCTTGCCTATAAATAAGAGCCTTTGCTCATTAGTTTTCTTTAACCATGCTAGTGATAACAAAACGTTGAGCCTATTGTTCCTTCTATTTGTTATTCAAGTGTTATTCAATTGTTTTATGATAGCAAATTGTTTAGTCTCTTTTAGCCAACAAGGAGTTATTGTAATTGTTGTTCCTATTGCGTAAGAACAAGTTTTGCAAGCCTCTTTAGCTGCAAGCTCTTGTTCTAGGCATGTGTTTAGTTACTTTTGTTCCAGAAGTTTGAGAAATAAAATCATGAGCCTCCTTTGCCTTGGTATAACGTCTCAGATTTCCGTTATTTGTGTTATGCGTTTGTGATCTTAATTTCAGCTTACATTGAAGTGTGTAGATGTATGTTGAGAAAGAGTTTATTGAAGCACTTTTTCAAAGAATCAACCTTGTTCATTTCTAGTTTCGCTTGCTCTGCATATTACTTGAGAAGATAGAAACGTCTTTAGCTTAAGTTAGTCATAGTTGAAGTTTTTAAATCAAAAAATCTCAGCTGCGGCGTTTGTGTTTAATAAACCTTGTGCTCTAGCTGATCAAAAAGATAGAAAACTTAGTTCTTAGTTTACTTTCTTTCAACACCATCAGCAAGAGGGAGCTTCCACTCCTAACTTGAAGAGTAGTTTTACTGTACATAGCTGTCCGTTTCAAATACGCATTCCAGAGGTGCGAATTTAAATGCCAACACATGCAAAGTTTTCAAGTGCTCCCAAATCTCGGTAGCTGATTTGCCGGATGGAACTTGTGGAAGCTAATCATTAATAACTGAAAGTTTCATGAGCATCACCGCTTCACGATTTTGCTCGTGAAATTTTTCCTGGGTTTTATTTGCCGTTGTGGGATGAGTAACATTGCCAAGAACAATCCGATCAAGGCAACGATATTCAAAGATGGTCATCATTCGCTGCTTCTAGGTGTTATAATTTCTATTGTTGAATCGCTAACTACCTTAACATAATGTTGGTTAAACTCGCCATCTTGCACGCTTTTCGAGACACGAAAAACAAGAAAAACATAAGAGGTGATAAAACATATTGCATGGAACCCGAGGCACAAATTCCAATGTATTGAGGCAGTTTTAGGCACAAAAATCAAGACAAATTTGTCGGCACAAATTCCAAGGCATGAATTTCGAGACACCTAGAAAAATATGATGACTACCTAGAAATCCTCTCAAAAAACCCAGAAAGAATCTACTGTTAGAAAAAAAATTTCGACTTGAAAGTAGAGATTTTTCTTGAAACACTAGTCGAAAAAAATTCTGAAAAATTTAGAGAACAAATCCGTGGCTCTCTACAAGGCAGAAACTGAAGAGGTTTGTAGAGAACAATGTCAGAAATGAAGCCAAGTAAACTTGTGCTCAGAAAAAAAAACGTGGCCAAAGAGTACAGAGAATCATACAGCCAAAGGCAACTAGAAATCGCGGCCAAAGAAGAAAAGAAATTGTGCCCAAAAATAAGGTAAATCGCACCCAAAAGTTTTACACAAAACGCGACTAGGGAAAGGTTGAAAAGACGCCTTAGAACAAGAAAAATCACAGCTAGAGACATGAAAATCGTGGCTCAAAATTTTAAAAAAATGTGGCTTAGGGAGAAGGAAATTGTGCTTCAAACTTCTCGAGTTTGATATGGCGTCCAACAAGCTACAACTAATCCCGTTCTAGCCTACAATAACCACGACTTGCTTTGTATAAGCTAGGTGTCCCTTTGAAAGGTCTGGACTCTTCTTCTCAATGATTCGCCTTGGCTTCTAGAGGTAAGATAACCCATTTTGAGTCTTATACAACTGTGACCCAAGTAGAAAATACAAGTCCTTCTTTCTTTGCCTCAATATTCATTTAACTCCATAATGAATCTCTCTAAGCTGGTCTGAAAGGACTTTCTCAGGGTTTATAATGACCACGACCCCCTTGCTCAATGAAACACGCCCAAGAATTAGAAGATGATGTTCCCAGATTCATTGAAATATGGCAAATACCAAGCTTGAAGTCTTCAATTCGACCCCTTGCAATTTTTAGGTGAAATAATCATTTCTCTCCACTTTGTCACTATAATGTAAATCTCCAAACTGCTGATAAATTCCAATAGGAAGTCTGAGTGCTCCCTCAATGGTCTCCTGCTAGGGTTGATTTGTTCCACAACCGAAACAGGAAAAATAGGGGTTTCCCAAACCCACAACCAGAAGCTCGACCAATTTTTGACGTGATAAGTTTTTCATTCCAGAATGCCCAACAATGAGCTCTCTTTTCTCATTATATTTTCCAATCAAAATGATAGTGATTTTTATAATGTTCCTTTTTAAAAAATATTTCATTGGGTCTCTTTATAACTTAATTTATTAATTATTTAATATCCCCCTTTTAAATATAATTTAAGACTTAGGCAATATTAAATAATTAAGTCACTTCGTCCAAATTTTGGGGACTTTACAGGGACATGCTTTTGTACCTAGAACAAGTGAATCCAGACACTAGTACTCAAAGATGGTAAGCATTCTCTACTTCCATGTGTTGTAGTTTTTACCATTGAACCTCTGGCTACCTTCCAACATGATGTTGGTCAAAGAAACTATCCCCCCCGTTTTCCAAAAGCATGAAAAATGAGGTAAAAAATTGACTATAAAAATTTGATTTCTCAATCAAACCCTAGGTGATCAATTGGCATGGATCCCAAGGCAATCAACTGTCCTAAATCGAACAATTTAAAAAATTGCCAAAAAAAGAGGCATAGGAACACACGATTTTATCCAAAAATTGAGAAAAAGATGAAGTTATTCAACTTCAGTGAAATTTAAAAAAAAAATCCATCAAAAAACAAAACGCCCAGAAACCCTAGGTGGTAGAGGAGGCACAAATTTCCAAAAAATTGTCAAAGACAAGGACATGATTTTTTTTAGAAAAAAACTAAAAAAAACTTACTGTTTTAGGTTCATGTTTTCCAAAAAAATGGTATGAAAAAACCTTCAAAATTCTTAAGGAAACCAGGCATGAAAAAATGTAGAAAAATCTTCTAAAAACTGCAATCAAAACCCTAGCCGTGAAAAAATAGGTGTTGTAGGCACAAATTGATCAAAAATTGCCCAAAAAGCCTCACAATTTTTGTAGAGAAAGAAATGTCAACAAAAGAGAGGTCGCGTAGTTTGTCCAGACACAGAATGTAGTTGAAAATACCCTCGAGATTGTGCTCAGAGGAATTACATAGGTTGCGGAAATGAAAAACCCTAATCACGATTGCTACAATCACGATTTTTGAGATAGAAATCTGCCGAAATTGCTAGCTTGTGTATTTGCTAGACGTGTGCACAAAAAGCCTGTGATGTCTGCTACAATTAAACCTGCGAATCTGAGAAAATATCAGTCGCGATTTTTTAAAAGAACAAGCCCATGCGATTTCATGACCAAGAAAAAAACGCGATTTGCATAGGAAAACTGTCTGTGATTTTCTTGAAGAAAAACCTGCGATTCTTCCAAACTAGCCTATGAAACATCCACGATTTGTAGATAGAAAACCCTCGAAGTTTTTAACCGCAAGAACCCCACGAATTTTTAAAAAAAAATTCAACAAAAACTTTTGAAATAATTTTCCAAAATTTTCCAAGTAAAACCATGAATTTAATTAAAAAGTCTGCCAAAAAAGCCTTCGATTTTTATCAAAATATCGAACAAAAACATCTGAAAATTTTCCAAAAAATTCTTAGGAGAAACACAAATTTTTATTGCCCAAAAAATTCATCAAAAATGAGCCTATGCTCTAATACCATGAAATGGTAATTGATTGATATTCAATATTCGTTATTAAACAAGGAGAAGGATACTCCTTAAATAATAGTTTACAAGACGATGTTTCTAAAAAGAAACAATTGTGAATTAAAGCTTTAAACAAAAAGTTACTAAAAACTAATTGAAACAAACTAAGTTAACTGAAAGTAACCTATCGACTAACTAACAACTAAGATGACCATTAAATATTACAATAATACTTTAATATATTTAAGCTTATCCAATCTTTATGTGCACTTGTGTGGTTCAGTCTCTCCTTTTAGTTGAACAACGTAAGCATGTAGTCATATAGATTATTTCAGTCTAAAAGAATAAAAGCCTTTTCCCTAGTGTTAAAGTGCATGTCAACCTTTTGCCTTGGGTGAATCTAAAAAGAAATACATTTACTTTTATTTAGCATGAGCATGAAACACTCTAGAAAATATTGTAAAGATTGTAAATAACAAGAATATATAGAGATGTGAAGAGCTATTCTATTGCACACTTGTTCTATTTTCTATTGCACTCAAAGGTACAAATTAAAATGCTAATAAAAAGCCCCATTAAAACTTAGCTTTACACCTTTATTAGACACTTGCCATTTCTTTTCTTTTCTCTTATTCTAACCATCTATTAACCCTTGAATCGGTACAATACTGTTGTTAACTTTATATTCATGTCAGGTTAGGTATCTTGAAAGGATGGCGTCTTTGCAAAATTATCTTTTGTAATTTAAAATTCTTGGCTGTTGCAAAATTCTGCATATTCAATAATTTGGATTCAATTGTTCAGTTCTGAGATTTTCCTTTTCTGAATCATGTAGCTAATTTTTCGTTTCCTTATTCATGCTTTAGATAAAAACAAAGTTACAAATTATTTATGGCCTTCAGATTCTGATAAAATTGAGCTTCAATTATGCTTCATTGAGATCAAGAGTTAGTAGGGTTTATATATAGCATTGAAAAATATGTATATATTTCTATATTTAGCTTTTTGATACAATGCTTGTGTAGCAGATTTTCACAATTGGAATAGAGTCAAAGTTCGTTATTGTGACGGAGCTTCATTTTCTGGAGATGTTGAAGATGAAAATCAGGTGTTTGAATTTGAGATTTTTTTAGATTAATTCTTTGGTGGAGTAGGGTTAACAGAATTGCAATCCTTTACTATCATACTTGAGTTCTAGAGACAAATTCATTTTTTTAGTTGAAAGGACAATTTTTATATTAGAATATAAAGAGGCTTATTAGGAACATTTTTTAAACTGCTATGTGCATCATTTAGCCAAATTGTATTATGATTTATGATGTCTTTTAATACTGCCGCTTGTTGTAAACAATAGTAGTAACGAACCTTATCACCTCAGATTTTCTTGATTATAAAACAATAACAAACCAAGCCTGAAAAAGGGCCCACACTAACATCGCATCTCCAATCTCGAACTAAGGAGTTAAGCTTGGAAAAAACTACTAACCAACCTGTAACTGGAAAGAAAGTAAAAGAAAGAACGAGAATATAATTAAGAGAAAAAGATAAGGAACATCAAATTTGACCTAAATTAAACACCTTGGAACCGGGAATCACTTAACTTGTTAACAAACCCAAGTCCATATAAACATCTGTGTGCAGGATCGAGACACTCAAAGCCCTCCAATGCAAAGTCCAAACAAAGGAATCCCATCATGGAAAGAAATGAAACTCATAAAATCCAACCCAGCAACAGCAAGGCTTTAAGCATCACTAATCCTCTATCCAAATGTACAATGACTGTCAAACCCTGACTGCAAAGTGTATGGCCAAATTAGAGTATTATGTGTGACCATCACTGGTAATCCTTTCACACCATAATGACCACCTATGTCACCAATACAAATAAAATTGATTTGTAGAAAATTATAAGATTACTATAGGATAGTAATAACTGACAATTTCTGCATGAAGTGCCCAGCCTCCTAATTTGAATCATACAGTTTGTTAACACAGTGATGCTATCATAAAAGAAATTAGATCATCCTACTGTGATTTAATACAATTCATTGTTGGAAAGAATGAAAGACACCATGTTAATGTTCATAAATGGCCCAAAATACGTCATTGGGACTCAAAGTACAATCATTAAAAATAGTTACTAAAGGCTTGCTTAAAGCATCTCCTACATAAAATACTAAAAAAGAGAGTGGACGAGGGAACATAAACTTTGAAAGTAATTAAATCTACAACCCATGTAAATTTTGGAGTAGTACAATCTGCAGTTTGAGTTTATTTGTAAATTTCTTAAGCAAGAGGGTTTCATAGAATATTTATAGTTAAGATATCAACATTGTGGTTATTCATTCTTAGAAGAATGTGATGCATTGATCTTGTATTGGTTGCTAGAAATTTTTAATATTCTAATAGACTATTTATTTAGCTGTGCGTGTTCCTTCTTTAATCTTCAATTATTGGAATATATTGTTAGGTTTTCAAATAGAATTGTGCAGATAATGAATCAATAAATCCATCTTTTACAAGTAGATCTAAGGTTATTCTTCGCAAAATGATTTGAAACCTTCACTACTTGGCAAATGCATTGTTTATACAATCCTTAGACTCAATGTCCAAATTTGTTCTTTATTGTTATAA
Source organism: Sequoia sempervirens (assembly GCA_007258455.2). Classification (NCBI taxonomy): domain Eukaryota; kingdom Viridiplantae; phylum Streptophyta; class Pinopsida; order Cupressales; family Cupressaceae; genus Sequoia; species Sequoia sempervirens. The sequence continues at coordinate 5,284 of VDFB02230369.1, read as the reverse complement.
TTCCAAACAGTCAATTGTGCCCATTGCTTGTATTTTCTTGTATATCCATTTTATTTAGTTATGGTTTATATTTTGTGTTTTTTTATGTTAATTAGATACCCTTAATTACCAAGGTGTTAATTTGAATGTCATTAGCATGACATTTTTTGTTAACAATTTTCACTAACAAGCATATTTACTCTTCATGATATATTAGGAATACAAACTTTTCTTTAGAGGTCAAAGAATCTGGAAAGTTGTCATGGAGGACCTCTTGGCCAAGGGTATGGATAAAGCTGATCAGGTTTTCTCCTCTCTCACTCTTAACATATTTCTGCATGTGTACTAACAATGTACTATAAGAATTTAATGAATTCATATCAAAGTTATAAATAATTAGCAATATTTGACTTCTTGAGAATAGAGAATCAGACGTCACATAAAGATCTATAAGGCGGTTCTTGGACCCTCTATAAACTGGATGAATAATTGTTTGCTTTGAATTGAATAAAATTTTAGCTTTTAAAGACATTCAACTATTACACAATACTTTGGGGTACGCCTAGCACATCCCTATATACATATCTGATACATATCCAGATTATGGATTCTTTTTGGATACATATCACAAACACCAAAAATCTCATGCCATATCATATGCACTGTGGTTATGGGCAGTGAAATATCTGAGCGATTTTTCATTCATATCCAGGCCTTATCCAATCATGATTTAGTATTTTAAGGGGAAGAAGCATCTATCTATCTCATCATATACACTAACTAATCTAGCATGTCTGCTTACAGTACGTTAGATTGGCTAAATGCTTGGTTTTGATGAAGCCATTATTGTCTTAAGAATCTTTCATATTTTATGTTCATAAAGCTTGATTCTAAAATTGTGTAAACATTAATCATTCCATTCAAAGCACTAAGAACATCAATATTAAAAAACATTTGAACGCACTTAATTTTAGACTTTGCAGTGTATCAATAACAGTGTATCAAAATGTGACAAATACTAAAGGAAAACACCAGTGAGGTATATAGGATGAAATTCTTGAAAATCAATTCAAAATGGAACTTCTGTCAAAGAAAATGTTTATTACTGAAAAATGTCAGCAGTGTAAGGTATTCCTAGAAACAAATATACATAAGTCAACATCTACATAATATTATTTGAATGGTATCAATTGTTTCTGGATTTGACCGTCTGAGGAAAAAACCATAGTTCCATGGAGTTTCCTCACAAGGGGATGGGTTTCGGGGATGGGGGGACTAAGGGCCTAAGTTTGGGGATGCCGGGGGCATGACAAGGGGATGGTGGTGGAGTGGTGGAGCGTGGGCGAGGGGAGGCACTGAAATACATATATTACTTGAAAAAATAGTTATGAAAAGATGTATAAGAATTACAAATGATTTTCCTTGGCAAGCTAGTAATAGTTAAAACTGAGAAACTACTAAACTAAAAACTTTAAAACTTTGAACTTTGAAGTTTGAAATGAACATTAACAATTTAACATTGAACAATGAAAATGTTGATTTCGAAATTTATATTATATTCAAGATTTCATAATGATGATTACATTGAGAACAATGATAATATGTTCAAAATAACAAAATGGAGTGAAGTGAGGCCTCTAATCATCCCCAAACTCCTCATCACTAAAAGTACTGGACTCGGACTCCACATGGTCAAGCTCCTCCATACTAATACCAACCAGCCTTGTTTGTGTAGCGTCCTCATCAATCTATGCTAGCTCCTCTGTCTCTACATCCCATCGCACTTCTGGACTCTCCTTGTACAAAAGTGTCTTGTGGTCAATGAGACGCAAGGCACTATGTACAACCACAAGCTTCTCTGCTCTCCTAGAGGTAAGCTTGTTCCTCTTAAGGGAGTGGATGAAGCTAAAGTAGACCAGTTCCTCTCAACAATAAAAGAACTAGAAACTTGAGATAGCAAATGAATGGCTAGAGATGTAGTCATACAATTGGCTCCATGCATAGTCCACCACAAAATTGGGTCCTCTTGTGCCATAGTTCCCCTATCCATCTTGGCCTTCTCAGAATAACCCCTAAAAGTGGCAGATTTTTTCCTTTGTACAAATGATGCTAGCTTGTTTAGGATCATACATATTTTGGATGGCATTCCTGAACCCTTCCTTCACCTCAACATCCTGTATGGGTATAACTCTACCAAGCCTTTGCACATACCACTTTGGGTTCAATGCATAGGAATCCATGTGCAAGGAAGTGTTGAGCTTCTCCCATCTCTGATGAACAATTGGCTGAGTATGCTCATTGTAGAATGCTAATGTGGGGTCCTCTCGCACAACAACTTTCATTTGGCCTAGCATAGAATCAATGCACTCATACACCTCTCCAAGGCTAGGTGCATTGGCATCCTCATATCTAATGACTTGGAAAACTAGAGTAATGATGGAGACTATGTATTTTGCATCACCCCAAAAACCATCACTCTTCACTACATCCTTCATCCTCTTCCCTTGCTCTATCTTGGACTCGGGCCATTGAGTCCATTCTGCTGTCATAACCATTAGTTGCAATGCCTCTTACAACTCAAGAATTCTCTCCAAGGGAATGAAATGGATGCATATCTAGTCTTGACAGGCTTCAAGAATTCCTTCTTAGAGAAGGTCTTGAAGAGTGCATGTGAAGTGTGGTGGTTGTAGATAAACATCTATACATCTCTAGCATCAATGACCACTAATTTGATCCAATCAATCTTTCCCATGTCCTTGCGTGCATTATTCATTGCATGCGCACAATGAAGAGTCCACCAAATATGTCTATAAGCTACCTCAATTAATTTACCTGTAGGATCTGAAACTGAAAATCGACATCCTTGCGATGCCCTGAACAATCAATTGCCTTAAGAAAATATGTGTCCTCTAAACATGTAACCATGATATTGATGAGTGGACAATGCCTAATGTTCATCCACCCATCCATGACAATACTTCATCCATTTGCCACCCAACATTCCTTCATTTTCTCCATTAACACATTTATCTTGGAATAGTTCTTACCAAGATTGTGGTCCTCAATTTTGTCTTCCCTGGTGGCACATATGATGGTCGTTCCCTTGCTACCATCGCCATCACCTTCTTACAATAAGGAGATCGAGCTACATGGAATGAAATGCCATTGGAAAAGAATAATTTTCCAATGGAATCATGTGCATCATCGTTCATCCGCACACTAAATAATTCAGGTATTGGGTTAGGAGCATCATTTGCCAACTTGTGTTTCCCCTAGCCTCTGTTGCATGGGCCCCTAGAGTAGAAGATGGCATATGTGTAAATTCTGTAATGTCCCCTTCTAGCTAGCCACTCAAAATGCCTCATTGCCTTTATAATTCCCTAGGGAATTGATGAAAACAAGGAGTCATTTATTTAATTATTTAATTATTGCCTAAGTTTCAAAATTATTCTCTAAGGTGATATTAAGTAATTAATTAAATTATCTTTGTAAAGTGACTTGGTGAAATGCCTTAAAGTGACCAAATGAAATATTTTTTTAATATAACTTTATAAAGTCACTTTTATGGAATATGAGAAAGATCAAAAAGAAAAAGGAGAGTTTGTTTTTGTCAGGCCTTCTTGGAAAATATATTGGAGAAACTTATTTTTGGTCGATACCTTTTTGAATACATAACTTTCACGGCAAAACTGTTCGAGCCTCCTGGCTTAGGGTTTGTGAACTTCATAGCCCAGTTTCGGATGTGTAATATCATCCCTAGCTGGAGTAGATTCAGATTTTAGAAAAGAGAAAGACATTCATAATGTGGAATCGATTTGGAGATCAATTTGTAGTATGGTGAGTGACTTGAATCTGATTGAACTTCCTCAGCCAAGTCGCGGTTTGCCTCTGGAGTTCATATTTTGGTTGGGTAATCTCTATTCCTTCTCCCTGCGTTAAGGAATGTTCTTCCTTGTGGCGAGCAAGCCTAGCAGCTATGTTGTGGGTTTGAAGAATGCATATCCAAGTGAGAAAGATGAGTTTTGTTAGCTATTGATGTGTCTTGAAGAGTGACGCCCTGGTACCTTGAGATTGTGCGTGGCTTTTTGGAGTACAAATACCACCAGTATATTAGTCGTCCAAGCTCCCACGATCATGGTGTGACTTTTGCAGTCAAGGGTGGGATGTTTTCTGTAGCTACAGTCAACTTTTGAGCCTCACACTTTTAGCTCGACCTCCATTGTTGTTGGCCGTGACGTCTATACAAGTTTGAGATTATCCCTCAAGCATTTGAAATGTCTTATTTTGAGATAGAGCAGCCGTTTGAATAATGAGGGGATTACTTGTAAAATGTGATTGTATGTTCCAACTGTAGTATGCCTAGAAATATAATGGTTAAGCTTCAAATTGTGAAAAGATAAAAATACTTAGAGCTGTAACAAAATGGGAATCTAGTTTATGTAAATCTGCTCCTTATTTTTGATTTGTGTGAGTCACAAGGGACTTGTTGTGACCTTTTAACACATCACCCCATTCAAAATAGGGACCCCTTAATTTTTTCTCCGTTCCTCGTCTTTTGGCTTTGGTTTTGTCTCTCTCTGTCTCTTTTTGCTGTCTGCCTTTCCGGGGATGTGCCCGTCTTTAAGCTTAAACTTGAAATTTTGGCTAAGTTTGAGAATTAGGGTTTTGAATCTTCCAGCCAGTTTGAAGTCAAATGGAGTAAGTAAATTGAAATCTGAGCTTGGCGCTGTAGTCAGTAAGCTTCCAACAGGGTCCCTGCAAAAATTTATTTAATTCTGACAACTTACTATTTTTAGTAAGTACCTGATTCGGGGCGTTTTTTCAGCACTTTTGAAGTTCTATCCGTCACACTGCATCTGGGGCACGTCAAACTGTTTGTCTGCAAAATTTGAGCCAGATCTGACAACTTTCTATTTTTAGCTAGTATCACCTTCAAAAGCAGATTTTAGGGTTGACATGCGAAGTTTTTCATTGCATGTCTGAAGAATATTTCTGGGTTTTCCGAGACCTATGCGATGGTATAACATGCAAGATGAGATGTAACTTTCAGTAGTCTCCACTTCGGAGGCTATTTTTAGGGTTTGCATGTTGGAGTCGTCATCATATGTCTGGATATTCTTTGTGGGTTTTTCGAAAGCTTCGCAGTGATGTAACATGCAAACCAGGATCAAGACCTTTTTCAAGAGCTGTCTTTAGAGGCTATTTTTAGGGTTTGCATGCAGGGATTTTCAGTGCATGTCAGGTTATTCTGTATGGATTTTTCAAGAGCTATGTAGCAAGGTGACATGCAAGCAGAGTTGGTCAC
>VDFB02230368.1:0-13228 GCA_007258455.2 Sequoia sempervirens | reverse complement strand
TCCTCACTCTTCAGCATCTCACCAAAGACCTCGCACGTACGAGCGTTTGCCAAATCTCGAAGGTTGATGGCTAGGCTCGTTGAATAGATAAAATGGTTACGCTCAAAAGCCGTGAAGACTTCGAACGCGAACGACCTCATCTGACAGGCCCAAAGGCTAGGCACCTATGGACTGTAGAAATACACTGCAAATTGTATGTTGTTCCGCCCGTGAAATTACGTGCTTGGTAGAATCTCCGCCACAATCACCTGAAACGTCGAATCGACAAGCTGGATGATGCATCGCGAAGCTGGGCTAGATTAGAACTGATGTCAGGAAGACTTCATCCAGCTTATTTTGGCATTTAAAGGGTCCTTTAAACCATTGCCCCTGAGCTGTACTTGCACCGGGAACAAATGGAGAAGCTCAGAAACGTGAAAACTCTATTATAAGCTGACCTTCGAACGACTGCTGTCGGAATTCTGAGACTCGGATGACTGCGTTTGATATCTTGCCGGATAAGCAGACTAGTTGTGAACAGATTAACTGCATGAGCCATAAAAAATGCCAAGATTTGCCCTCTCTTTAAGATGGGCGCCCTCAGGCTAGAGTTGCGCTTTTGCCTAAAAAAGACAAAATTCTCATATCTGGAACTTTGGGGATTACAACTTCTGTCGCTGTTTGCCGGAGCTATGGATCTCGGAAAACCTCGCTGGATAGCTCATCGGATAGCCAGACCAATTCTGAAGAGATTGACTGGATTCTTGTACACTTTCAACAAGATCTTAACCTTCAAAAAGTTGGGCGCCCCTGGGCTATAGTTGCGCTTTCTGGCTTTTCCTCTAAAAAATCTTCATAATTTAACCTCTGAAAACTCCGTCTCGATCACTGAAATGACCGTGTGCAACTTGAAATGCTGACGTGAGATGTTCCTCCATCGTGAAAAGCTCCATTCTGAGTCTCTGCTTCAGGTTCTGTTCAATAAAACTGACTTTGACTGACAAAATATTGACAAAAACTCCATGCTTGATATTGCCCAAAACTATATTTTACATCATTTTAGCAAGATTAGACTAATTTATGCAAAATGCCTTGATGAAGCAAAAAATTTGGTTTGGGTACAACAGAAAGCATTCTGTTTTATGTTCTAGAGTCTTTATTCCTTTTCCACAATATCTATGGTGTATGTTCATTTTGTTTCCTATACAGTTTGTTTTCTTTTAAAGTACTTTTTTGTGGGGTTATCTTTGCTGTTATAAAACATGTATCTAATGACTTTTGAAATATGATAGTGTGAGATGGCACTTATAACCAACTAGTAGATTCAGGACTTGTTTCGTACCTCAACTGTGAATTACAGATTAGCTTCAACATGATGCTTCAATTTAATTAGTTGACACTATATTTCTTTTTTATTGCAGATGTGGATTTGCACAAAGCCAGGAAGCATATGAAACTGCAGTGGAATGCCTATTTGATACACTAGATAGTTTGGAAGTGCACTTGGCTGCCTCAAGATATTTGTGTGGGGAATTCTTAACACTTGCAGATGTTCGGTTATTTACTACAATGTTTCGCTTTGATCCTGTTTATCACATTCTCTTTAAGTGCAGCAAGAAAAAGCTGTCTGAGTATCCCAATCTCTATGGTTACATGTTGGATATCTATCAGGTTAATTTTTGGTTTATCCTTGATTTATAATTTTTCTTTTTTGCAAAGATGATTGGGCATGTAAGGGAAACTTGTATTTTGTAATTGAGAGCTGTAAAGTTGTAAACATAGTTTTGGAATAAAATTTGATTGTTAGGTTCACCCTTCAAAAATAAATTCTTCTCTCCTAGCTTATCATCTTTTGCACAAGAATGATCAACAAATAGGTATTTGTTAAAAATACTACTTTTAACAAAAATTGTCATGCCCCCTTTTCAAAATTTAATCCATTGGGAGAACACGTAGCCTATTTCTTCATTTCTCATAGGTTAATGAATAAAATGATGGAAATTACTAATAATAATATTTTAAGTTGGCTTAAGTCACTTTATTTAAAAAAAGGAAACTTAAATATTATTATTTTATTTTAAAAAGTGTTTCTAAATACTTTGGAGGGGAAAGGGGAATTCAAATTTAGGGCCCAAAAAGAATTAATGGATGGAAGGCAAATTGGTCAAATGCATCATCCATTGTTACTGTTCAATTCCTTTTTCAAAGATTGAGCACTTGAGGATGAAACACCTTGGTGTAAGAGATTTGAAGGACAAAAACCCTCTTGGTTAAAATTGTTAAACCGAAGGATGAAAACCTGCTTGTTCATGTGAGGTGATTCCATTTGGGGATCACATTTGCATTAATTGTTGAGATTTATTTGAAGATTTCAGTTTGTGAAGAATTGAATTGATCAATATTTGCAAGCAAATCAAGTGACATTTTATTATTGGTGATTGTGAAAGAATTTGAGGGCGTTGTTGCTGCTGCACAACCCTTTAAGTGGCTATGATTGGTTTTCTTTAGCTGTTGTGCAACATATCCTAGCTGTAATGTCCCCATTTTCCATCCCACCTAATAAATATTAATTAATTTAATTATTTAATGTTGTCCGGTAAAAAGTGCAATTATAAATGTAATATTAAATGATTATATCATAGTTTGTAGACTCTCGGGACTCGCCGCGGACTCGGGAGTCCCGACCCTGGCCGAGTCGACTTGCCACAGACTTGGGAGTCCCGACCCTGGCCGAGTCGACTCGCCACGGACTCGGGAGTCGAGTCCAAGAGAAACTTGGGTCAGGACTCCTAAGTCCGAGCTCAGGACTCGGTCGAGTCCTGAGGTCGGACTCGGGAGTCCCGACCCAGGACTCTCCTGCGCGGCTGAATCATAAAATGGGTTAAAACCCATGTTTCTTTTTATTTATTTTTTCATTTTTAGACTCTCAATTGTGAAAAACAGGTCTGCAAGTTGATTTGGGGTTGATTGAAGCAAGGAGAACGAACTGAAAAGATCAAAATAGAGCTAGGTAAGTGATCTAACAATTCTTTTTGTTTGTTTTCTTCAATTTCTTGCATTCAAAATCAAAAAAATCAAGAAAAATAAGGGGAAATGCTGCCAATTTTTTTTCTATTTTCCTTAATAGCCTAATTCTTATTGTTTCTACTTTCTAGTTTGGTTTTGCATTCTTTTTCTTTTGCAAATGTTTGAAACTTTGAATCACGTTTATTTGCTGATTTTTTAGCAAACCTTAGCTGATTTTTTTTTTCTATGTTGAACTTGAAACAGTAATGTCGTCTTCAAATCCAAAGGGATTGAAAAAAGACCCTGCATGGAAGTATGGAATTCCAGGAGATAAAAAAGGTGAAGTGACATGTAGTGAATGCCAGAAATGGATGACAGGAGGAATAAACAGATTAAAATACCACCTTGCTAGAATACCTGGGCAAAATGTGGAGGGATGCAAGAAGACTACTCCTGAGATTATTAGAGAGATGAAGGCCCTTCTTGCTGAATATGAGCTTAAAAAAGAGGAAAAACAAAAAACAAAGGATGCCCTAGCAGCAGTGATGAGTGGATCCCAATCCCATTCTACACCATCTATGCCCCATGGTGCTGCAAGTCCAAGCTTTTGTGCTCCACATTCATCTTTTGGTGAGAGTCGATGGTTCATTTCTCTTTGCTAGATTTAACTAGTGGGGTCATGCTCCAGGACCAAGTGTTTGCATTCCGCATTAATGTTCGGGAGCACAACCTTCACTTGAAGGTGCGGTTGGAATGAGAAAGCATCAAGAGCAGGATGGCAGCTCTTGCAAACTTTTGTTTTCTAATAATCTACCTTTCAATGCAAGCATATATTGGGAAGGTTTGGTGAACGCCCTTACAGTTGCAAGAAAAGGGTTTAAGACCCCATCATCTAGAGATTTGAGTAGGCCATTGCTAGAGGAAGCCATAAAGAATACACGGCTTGTGGTTGATGAGCAAAAGAAATTTTGGCAAAGAAAAGGTGGCAGCATTTTATCTGATGGGTGGACAGATGGACGAAATAGAACTCTCCTTAACTTTTTAGTGGCCTCTAATGGTGGATTGGTGTTTCTAAAATCAATAGATGTCTCCCATGAAGTTAAAAATGTTGAGACTTTATGCAATCTATTAAATGGGGTGGTCCAGGAGGTTGGAGTTGATAATGTTGTCCAAATCATCACAGACAACGCAGCTGCATATGTAGCTGCAGGTAGACTACTTATGGAGAGGTATCCCACAATTGCATGGTCTCCAGCACATTGCTTGTGACCTAGTTGCTAGAGGACACAAGGATTTATGGTCAGAGTGGTTGAAGATGCAAAAAGTGTTACAAAATTTATCTACAACCATACTTGGGTTCTTTCTTTGATGAGGAAATTCACAAATGGCAAGGACCTTGTGCGACCTGGAGTGACACGATTTGCTAGCCACTTCCTCACATTGCAAAGCATTCTTGGTGCCATTGGTCATCTCAAGCAAATGTTCGTGTCTGATGCTTGGAAGGAGTCCTCATTTTCCAATAAACCTGAAGGGGAGAGGATTGTTGCCATAGTTTTTGATGAGACATTCTTCAAAAATGGAGAGGAGTTGATGGGGGTAAGTAGCAATCACACAAAAAAAAATTATACATGATAATCTATTGGCTGTTTTTATTTTTTGAGGGGTTAATTTTGTTATAATTTAACATTTGTTTTCATTTTTTTAGGTGACAAAACCTTTGGTGAGGGTTCTTCGTATGGTGGATGGAGATGGCACAATGGTTTCAATTTATGAGGTCAAGGATAGGGCCAAAGAGGCTACATCACTGCTACTAAGGAAGTAAACAAAGGGAAACATGGAAATCATATATGATCATTGATCGGAGATGGACACACCAACTCCACCAGCCAATTCATGCCTTTGCCTACTTCTTGAATCCGAAGTTCTACTTCTCGGACACATTTAAGGCGGATGAGGAGGTCATGGAAGGTCTTGTCATATGCATTGATAGGATGGTGCCTGATCGTGAGCTGAGAGATAAAGTGCTTGATGAGTTGGAGGTGAGATTTGTTACATCTTATTTATCAATTTGCAATGTTGAGCCTTGACTATCTATGAATTTTCTATATTTGATTTACTTTTTTCTTTTATCTATTCAAGGTCTACAAGAAAGTGTGAGGGGAGACTCTTTTCCTCCCAATAAGCAATTGAAAGGAGAGAAAAGAACTAAAAATGAAATTAGAAAAACTTGATTCTGGCTATATAGATTGTTTCATTTCATTCTTATTTCTTAATACTTATTTTTAAACATGTTTTTGTAGATCTGGTGGAGAACTATAAGTTAGCACACCAAATCTTCAAAGCAATATAGCTATTCTGTCACCTGTCGGGTGTGAAAGAATTTGAGTTTATTTGAGAACATTCACACAAAGAAGAGGAACAAAGGACTCAACAACAAATGATTTAGCTTTTGTTCCTGGTACAACCTCAATCTTAGAAAGGTGGAGGGTGTTTCGCACGAGTCCATTGACTTGGATGACATTGATCCATATGGTGAATGGACTACTGATGAACAAAATGATGAGGCTGATGTCTTCCTTACTGATGAGGATCTTGCTGAATTAGAGAGAGCAGCAACAGAAGAAGAAGAAGATTGGATGCCATGAGGAGACTTCCAAGACATTTGAATATCATGTTTCCCTGCTCGGAGCCTCCTAGTCCGCTCGGATACTATAGCACGGGCACCTTCTAGTTCTAGGCCTCCAAAATTGAGTACCATTGGGAGGGGAAAAAGGAAGATGTAGATTACATATGGTTGTTAATGTTTTCCTCTTTTTTATATCATTATATGTAAACATTTATAAACTTATGATGCTGTTATACATTGAAACTATGAGTATTTGATGACTATGAATGATGAAATTTCAATTATTGAGTGTTTGATGATCATATGACATGTGTAATCTTTGAATTATGAGTGTTTGATAATCAAATTAGGCTCTTATGTTCTCTAAATGCATTAATTTGTTCTTTTTTTTTTGTAAAACTACAGTTTTTTTTTTGCCGAGTCCTAGCCGAGTCTTTTCCCGAGTCCGTGCTGAGTCCTGAGTCTGAGTCATATTTTTGGGCTGCCGAGTCCGCGGCGAGTCCGAGTTTGCAAACTATGGATTATATTAATGAGGTTATAAAGAGACGTCAGGAATATTTAGGAGATAATTTAATAGTCACTTTTATAATAAAGTGATAATTGCTTTTGGCTGGAAACCTAAAAAGCATTATAAAAGGACATGAGAGTTCATTCTATCATTATGCGAAAATTATTTTATTGGAGATTGTGAAATTGTGGAGAGTTGAGCTTTCTAGAACGAGAGGATGGAAACCCTCAAGTTCAGGTTTAGGGATTTGGGCGAAAACCTAAATCTTCCTGTGGGCGGATTCAAATTAGAGTTCGCATCTGTGCTTCAAGGATCGACTGATCGTTTTGTGGAAATTTGTGAGTCTCGTTTCAAGACAAATTTCTAGGGTTTGATAAATTTTAGGTATTGAGCTGAAGACTTAAGAAATTAAATACTTTTCAGAATTAAGGTATTTCAATGATATTTGGGAAAGATATATATATATATATCGTCCATTTGCAGTTCCATAAGTCACAGTAACCTAATCTATATTATCAGTTGAAGCAGCTACTGCATGAAATTATTAGCATTGGTTTCCCATATCACAGTTTTTATATGATCAATCTAACTCTAATTCTTCCAAACTCTCAATGCTAGCAATAGTAGGGTTAATTCAGATAAGACGAATTCCAAATAAAAAACAAATTGGGGGTTGTAAAGCTAATCTAGCAATAAGTCAGATTAATGCCAGACAGAATTGTGGGTGTTTGCAAGGTAATGAGAATTATTTGAAAAGGTCACAGCAATCCTCTCTTGTGATTGGGAGGTGCCTGGCAGTATGGTGGCCTCTGCTAGCCTTATTTATGAATGATGTGGGCCAAGTAAAGAGAAACCAAGCTTCCGGAATAGGGAAAAGCCATGGATAAATATTGAAAGGAGCTGTGTCTTGTTTGGGAAATCGAGTAGTTCATAGGAAATGCCCAAGTATATTCTAGCCACTTGATAAGGAAGACATTGTTATTTAGAGCTGCCACCTTGGATAAGCCATGTTTGTGTAGGAGACATCAGACTTCTAGGCCAACTGCTCACATGGGATGTAGGTCAAAAGAGCTATTCAAGGAGTAACGTGGGTCCGAATTTGCTCCAACTAACATATCTTCAATGCATCGAGCCTTTTAGTCTGCAACGCTTATATAGAATATGAACAACATCTTTAGGAGGACATGGCAATACGTGGGGTCTGCAAGAGACCATTGAAGATCCAGGTTAACACAGAATTGGGGTAACCATTCCTATTCAAACCTGGGTCATTATTTATTCAATTGCATAAGAGGCAAACTATTGGATTAATTACCAGGTCAGAGTCATAGGAGATTTTGTTGTTTATTCTTGATAATACTGTTATAACATCTGAAATGTAAATATTTGAGTTTAATGCCATATTATTTCTTTCTCTTGAAATTATTATTTTGTACTGGCAATACATATATATCTATAATTCGGGTCATTGAGATAGTGAGTAGTTTATGTGATAAATTAATTGTGAACAATCATCAAATATTGAAATCCAAGTGGAAACGGATTCATAACAGCAGTGGAGTTAATTGTTTGACAAAATGCCATATATGTCAACATGGAATAATCGAGCAAAAAATTGAAAAGAATTGTTCCAACTGGGGTGGGACATTACAGTGGTATTAGAGTTGTGCATCCTGCCAGTCTAAGGGTAACAGTGGAAAGATATTGCTTGGTGAGTGACCAACACTCATTTAGGTTCATAACTATTTGCATCGGCACCTACAATTATTAGAAGCAAAGGAAAGATGACTACAGATAAATCTATGTTTGAGCTGATGTAGGAACTGAATATGCTAATGAAGAATCTTGATATGAAAAAGACATATGTAAGGATGGTTACAAAACCTGAACGTTTGGACAAGGAAGATAGATTGCTTCCTTGTAATTTGCACTCTATAGGTGAACCCCAAAAGAGAAAAAATCAGTTGAGAAGAGAACAACATTGTTTCATACGTCAAGGTGTTTGGACACCTGGTCATACCTGTGGAGGTCCCAAAGAAAATGAAATCATGCTCACAAGTTCATTTCAGCAGGATGATGTTATGGACAAAGAAGAATCACACCACTCATCCGTAAGCGAGGAACACGAGACTTCCTGACAGCGTGAAGGATGGAGGGTATGTTGATTTAGAGTTTGCTAAATCAGCAACTATTGAAAAACCATATGAAGAGCAAAATGAACTTGAGTTTGTTGAAGATCATAGATCAGCATACATCACTCCAGTAAAGATAGTTCAGATGTGGGAAAAGAATTCCCAATATTAGATGCAAATCAGTTTGAGTTCCAAACAACAACCTCTAACATTAAAGCTATCCTATGAGGTTCATAACACCAATGCATATGAAGAAGTTGAAATTGAAAAGCAGGTTGCTGATAATAAATCAGAGAAATTGTGTGGAAACGATATGTCTTAGGGGTCCCATCATTTGGCAGGACAATTGAAAGTGAATTAAGACATGATTGTTACAGCCATAGAACATTTTGATTCCGCTCAGCAGTTGATGGTAAACTGTTGTTGGAGGACTTCGGGAACACATAAGTACTTTGATGGTGAACTTTCCCTTGTAGAGTTTCAAGCACTTAGAGAAGCGTTGGGGGTAATGAAAACTAATTACCTACAACTACTATCAAATTGAGATCATCTTTTCATGCTTGATGGGATTTATTATGATGCACTAAAAGGAAAAGAAGAGGAGGTTGATGAGCTCACTCATGAGCTTGAGTTCACCATGGACTCTTCGAAGAGCACTCAAATGGCCCTTCAAGAGTCAAAGACTTGGATTGACAAGCTCACTGTGGAGTTGAGCTTGGCACAATCTTCATCACCCACAGTTGAATTTCAGCTATCTATGTGTAATGTCCCACCCTAGTTTGAGTTTTGGCTTTGTGAATTTGCTTGATTAATTTTCAGTTTTACACATGGGACATTTTGTCAAACATTATGTATGCTATTCGTCTGAGTTTTCAATGATTTTTCAGATTGCAAATAACTTGTAACAACAGTATCAAACTAACTCACAATAGAAATTGAGATTGATACAAGTAATAAGCAAACGCTTTTCTGAACACGATTTCTGGGCTTATCATAACACAGTATATGTCATGTCCCCTTCTCAGTGACATCTCTCGGAGCACAGGATTAGCCTATCATACGACCCTCGTAGGCTGATAGACTAGATAGAGGGTCACGTTGGAGCTGGCTTAGCTTCAGTTGGCAGAGTTTGATTAGTTGGCTTTCGTTTGGGCTCGATCGGACACTTTTTGCATAAGTTGCTATTTTTAGCAGTTTTTGGCAGTCAGAGTGGGACCCCTGCTATTTTTAGCAGTATGGATTATTGGTGTTCAGAATCACTTCAGTGTTCGTCAGCTTCAGACGGATCAGGCATCGGATGAATAATGAGAGAGATATTAATATTTAATTGAATTAATTAAATATTAATTAATTGGAGATTATAATATAAAGTTATAATATTTAATTATAAACTTTGGGCGATTTCATATATTCCCCATCGTATGGGGCCAAGGGTTCATATATTTTATAATCAAAATCATCACCAGACTATTGAAATAATAAAATAATAAAAGCTCTAATTTTATTATTCTCATCTTTAGGAATTGCACTTTTGAGGGTACAAGGCTTGCATTGGACTCAGCTATTATGAGCGGCTGACTTATTGAAAATTGATCAAGTTTGGTCTGAGCAAGAAGCTTTAGGGTTTCAGTCTCGAATTCATTGGGGAACGAGCCATCTCCATTGAAAGCAGTTCAGAGGGTGTGAGATATCACCTGATTTATTGCCAGCACAGAGGTTTCTTCATTCAGAGGAAATCATAGAACTTCAGAGAATATTTATTTACAGAGTCTCATCATAGGTTTTCATCTGGAAATTTTTTAGCAACAAGGGCGCATCATATTTAAGGGTTTGGACACAGTTTCAAGAAGGCCGTACATTTGTACCTGCTGGTCTGACACAGCCGTACCCTATACCAGGCCGTACCAGCATCAAAAAAGGCGTGTTTATCATTCTATGTGAAACGCCTTCCATATTGGCCTTGTATCTTCATCTCAGGAGGTGCTTTCATCTCTGGATCAGTTTGCATACATCTGGCAAGAGGAGAAGGTCATCTACTTGCAGCCGTACCAGATTTATTCACCTACAGATTGCTGCATTTTTACCAGGTTTTTCCATCATAAAAATACTGTCTCTTTGATTGCATGCAATTGGATCATTTTTGTAATCATTACAGAAGATCAAATAATAGACTGGCATCCGTATTTATATCAAATACTATCGTTATTAGAGTGGATTTATTTTATTTGAATTTATTTCCATTTCTTTGCAAAAATCGCACCTTTACAATTTATGCTCAAAAACCCAAAAACCACAAAAAACTAAAAACTTCAGAAAAGACAAACAAAACAATCAGATTTGAGAAACAGAGGAAACTAGGGTTTCTACAGTGGTATCAGAGCTAAATCCTGCCATCCTAAGGGTTTAGCAGTCTTATGCAGCCAGAACAAATTGGCTCTCACAGGTATTACACACGCAAACGTGCTCTGATTGAAAGGCAACAGAGTTTGAGCAGGCACCCAGGAAACATGGCTGACAGGAATGACAGGGTAGACAGAACAGATATACCTAGGACAGAGATCCCACCTAATAACAGAGATCAGGATGATGCTGAGGTTTTGCTTGCACTCAGAGATCTTCGTGTAGGTCAACGGCGGTCAGATGATGTATTGCAGTAGTTGGCAGTAGCACTTCAGAGATTGGGTACTCCTAGGAGACCGTCACCACATCGTGACGATGAGAGGAGTGAAGCAGGGTCTCGCAGGGGACCTAGGACAGTCTCACGGACAGCAGACAGGCCTACCAGGCCTACATTTGTGAGACAGGAGGCCGAGGAGGTCTTAGCAGGTGAGGAGCATGAGGAGTTGTTCGCTGATACACTTATGGCAGCGAACGAGGAGTGGGAGTTGGTACCACCAGAGGTCAGAGAGAGGATTTCTTTCGACCGTTTTGTCACTAAGAGGCGAGAGCACCACAGAGGTCGACAGGATTGGAGACCTAGATACCAGAACAATGACCTAAAACATGCAACTAACAGGCTTAATCTGGCGATGTTCAATGGTAGTGGTAAGGTGACAGCTCAGGCATGGATTAGTAAGCTGGACACATTTCTTACATTACGCCTGATGGCTAAGAGAGATGCTATCAGATATGCTACATTGCATCTCGAGGGAGTGGCTTACGATTGGTGGCACCACGGTATGGTGACGTTACAGCATGACAGGATCACTTCATACCAGGAGTTCGTAGACAGATTGGTTGAGCGGTTTGATAGGAAGGATCCAGAATCCTACTTCAGAGACTTAGCTCGGGCCTGAGACAGAGGCAGTTGAGCCCCACACAGGACTTTCTCGGTTATCACCATGGTTCAACATCGAGAGGAGATTGGTAGTACTCTTCATGGAGGGTTTGACAGAGCCACTGAGAGGCTGGATCAAAGCCTTTGATCCTCCTTCATTACAGGAGGCAATGAAGAAAGCACGAAGCATGGAGTTAGCAGCACCGTCTAGTAAATTTAACTCCAGAGGTTCTTCATCCTTCAGGGACAACAAGGGCTTTAACAAAAACAGGGACAAATCTGATTTTAACAAAGAAAAATCAGACTTTAAGAACGATTCAAAAGGTAAATCAGCAGCTCCACCTTTGGATCGAGAGGCCCTTAATGATCTACGCAGGAAGAAGCTTTGCTTCTACTGCAAAGGACCCTATGACGCCAATCACAATTGTCCTCTAAGACCTAAGGGCAAGGCAAATCGAGTGATGTGGGCGTATTACGAGGACTCGGAATCAGAAAATTCCGAACAGCAGGAGAGTTCTGAGGATTCAGAGTCAGAGGCTTCAGGGCCTAGAGCAGAGACAGGGCCAGAGCTTCAGTTACAGGAGGCACGCTTATCTAGCATACAGCAGGAGGGCTCTTTCAGGATTCGTGGTGTGTTAGCAGGACAGAGGGTCATTACCCTTCTTGATACAGGAGCTACACACAATTTCATTGATGCTAGGTTTGTTGAGAAACGCGGACTCATCACTGAGGAGTTCGAGGGCATTAGAGTCAAGGTGGCCGATGGATACACCTTGAGATGTGAACGCATGATAAAGGATCTCCCTTTACGCTTGAACAATTATGAGTTCAAGGCAGATTACTATGTTGTTAATATGGGGGATATTGATTTGGTCTTGGGAATGAAGTGGTTTCATTCATTGGAGGAAGTCACCCTTCGTCTCAAAGACATGGAGATCCGTTTTGATGTTGACGGGAAGACTCACATACTAAAAGCAATACGGGACAGCGACATCAAAACAATTTCTTTTCGCCGGATGGAGAGGCTCATGCGTCACGACATGGTAGAGTGGGCTGTCGAGTGTCATTTAGCACCTATACAGGAGGGACAGCAAAACACAGAATATCATCCGGACATTCAGCAGTTGAGAGTCAAGCACGACAAGGTGTTCAGTGATATTCCACCAGGTAGACCTCCAGACAGGGGCATAGAGCATATTATTGAGCTTGAGGAGGGCGCTAAGCCCGTGATGATTACACCATACACACATCCTAAACGACTGAAGGATGAGATCGAGAAAACGATCAAGGAGTTACTTGCTATGGGTCACATTCGGCCTAGCAAGTCACCATTTGCTTCTTCAATTGTATTGGTTAAGAAGAAGGATGGAACATTGCGCATGTGTATCGATTATAGAGTCCTGAATAAGAGGACGATCAAAAACAGGTATCCGATACCGCGCATAGATGAGCTTATTGATGAGCTCCATGGAGCATGTTACTTCACCAAAATTGATTTATGGTCGGGGTATCATCAGATTAGGGTCCATGAGCAGGACATAGAGAAGACTGCCTTCCGATGTCATTGTGGGCACTTTGAGTTCGTAGTGATGCCATTTGGGCTCACTAATGCGCCGGCTACATTTCAGTCCACGATGAACAGGGTTTTTCATTCAGTGTTGAGGAGGTTTGTGTTGGTCTTCTTCGATGATATCCTCATA
>VDFB02230366.1:31295-42266 GCA_007258455.2 Sequoia sempervirens | reverse complement strand
AAAAGAGCCAGGAAGGACAACCTAAGAACCAGCTGAAGCGCAGACCAAAAAACCAACATCAACTAATCCAGAGTCTTCGGAATAATCTCAGTCTCGACCTCCACATCCTGCATATCTTGGACACCCTTCTTGAAATTTTGAATCATCTGTGGCGTAGGGGGTGCCTTCCTTTTCAGATTAGCCCTGGTTCTCTTCGAAATCCCAATGTCCTCTTCCCGGTTTTTATCTTTCACCTCTTCCAAATCAACAACCAAGGACCCCTGTTGAGCTTTATCCATTTTTCCAGTCATTGCGTTGATAATGATAGCATTATGTCTTGCCATTTTGTTATTATGTTCAGTGATTATCTTCACAATATTTTTTATTTTTTCCAAGTCAATTTCTATCCTTTTGTCCTTACCCGTATTGTCTTGGATCTCTTTACTAGCAATGTTCTCATTACGCTCTTCATCCTTCTTGCATAACGCGAAAACCTTAGCTCCCACTTCTTCCAATTTACTCTGGAGGGCCCAGTTTTTAATTTTTAGGTCATTAATTTCATGAAAGACCCATTTTGACATTCTGAAATGGTCCACAGCATTATTCCTAGCTATGCCCAAAAAATCAACAGTAGGTTCCCTATCAAGATTGAGGCAACTTTTTACAGGGTCAGAGGCTCTAGGGGATCCAGTTCTAACATCTCTGTCTGTCGACGGGATAGCAGAGGAAGAATTATTATTTGCACCAGAATCCTCATATTCAGGAGAATCTTCAGAATACGAAACAGGGTTTTTAAAAGGGATTTTTTTTCCAGCGCCTTTGGTTTTGGGAGTAGAGCTTCCAGGCTCAGAAGCAGGGCATAATTTAACAGGCTGGGGATTATGGATTTGGATTTTCTTGCTAGTTTGGACAGAGGGCAGATCTAGGACCGTCCTTATCGGACTCAAAATTGGTATATTCCCCGAATAGCTAGGTTTAGTGTCATCCTCCTCAGATGCCAAAGAGGCATCCAAGTTAGTAGGGGGCAACAGATTTTGGAAGTGTTCAAAAATTAACCTTATCAGACCAGTATGTAATATAGGATATCTTTTAGGGTTTTTCTTATGGTCTTCCAAACTTTTTCTTAAGGAACAAAGTAAATAGTAGGGGAGAGAAACCCTGACCTTATAGCAAAAATGATTGAGCAAGGCAAAATGATAGTTGTAGGCCCTTGTGAACTGACCATCCAGGGTGATATACTCCATAATGATGCGAAGAACTTTTCTCTAAAGAGCTTTAATGGTGTCGGCCTCGAAGTAACTGTTGGAAAATTTCACAAGTATAAATTTTTCCTTGTCTTTCTTTGGAAATATGACCACCGCTTCATCAGAGAAATTCCTGTCTCGAAAAAATTTGTGTCCTTCAGTAGACATACCAGTCGCTTCAGCAATGAGATTTTCATCAATCTTGACTTTCCTGCCAAAAAGGGTTATTTCCCCATTGTCCCAATTCTTCTCAGAAAGCTCTGTTGCTTCCTGATTAGACCCATGGAGTTTCTCTAGAAAAGGGAGTAAACCCCCACTTTTAACTTTGTTCCACGCTTTAGTGTTTCTTGTGTGCATCTCAAAGCTGTCTGGCCCAACTCTTTTTCTTTCTCCTCCCATTTTAGCAAGCACAGTAATGCATACAGAGACAAAATCTTGTTATGTATATGTTTTTTTCTAATTAATTTTTTTTATAAAACCATAACTTTGATAAGCTTGATGCAGCTTACAAAATTCCTTTTCTAATAACCTGTCCTTATTTGAACGGCTAATATGATACTAGAAAAAGTATTAGTTATTACAATGATATAGTGTGTTCAATAATTTTTATCTTTATTTATACAATTATTTAGTAGTGCTCCATAAATTTGAAGGATATTCATCACACAAGTTCATCAATAATAGATTCTTGAATGCAAGATCTAATAATATAATTTAAAACTACCTTTACAACTTTTAATGGATTACAAATATAAAAAGTAATAAAAGCACATCATAGTAGAGATCCATACACAAATAATATCAATTTTTTATCACACAAAATTCTCTAGTGGAACAATGAGTTTACAAAGGCCAACTCAACCTTAACAGCTCTAGCACCATTGAAGAGCTCTATAACGCATAATTTTATCTTTTCTTACATCAATATTTAGTAGTGCTCCATACCTTGGACATTCCTCACAAGTTCACCCAAACAAAACCTACTTCCAACTTAGAAAATCTCAGTCCAGAAGAAATGGCTTCATCTGAAGCCATGGATAGTAGCTATTATGGCTTTATAAACGCCAACTCAGCCTCAACAAGCTCTAGAATAACTAAAGGGCTCTACAACACTCAAGAAAAAAATTTAAAAAATTAAAAATCACATACTCTCCATAATGGCTCTATATGCTCTCAACAAGAGCATTAAACCTTCTCCAAGAATACAAAAGACTTACAATAACTCCTTAAAACTACCAATAATAAAATTATAAAAGTGACATCAAAGTGATAGATAAAATTATTTGTTGTTTCCTTTTAGGCTCCCTATCTGCTTATAGGACTATTAGCCTATTTTTAACTTTCAAGTTCAAAATAATACGCCTCTTCAACCCCCTTCAGTAGTGGTTAAATCACTCAAGAAAATTCCAACTCACCAATTCGATAACCACTTTTGTCAAGATATTGTGCGGGGCATAGCTTTTCCATCCAAACATAAAATTAGGTGCCAATATTTTAAAACTGTACTATTTTTTGGGAAACCTAAATATTTAACCAAATTTCACTTTTGATTACGTCTTCACATTGCTTACTAATACAATATTTATAGCTAAATTTATGAGGCTCCAAATGAGTTAAATAAATCCTATAAATTGCCTCATCCACTAACCAAGGTTCCAAGGCATCCCATAATATCCAAAACATTCACAAGAATGATATAAATTAATAGTATTTATAAAATATTTTTTGTACTAGTTTGATGGAAAATTCCTTGATTGGACTACTTGGAAAATCTCTACAAGACACAATGACATGGCAATGATTGTTCAAATGTTAACTTCATCCAAATTATTGGATCACCATCCCTTAAGAGGGTTTAATTCCTAAGATATTTTAATTGATGAAGAAGGGTTGATGATCCCTTCATCAAGCACTAAGGTACCTTCACTCCACAAGATTATCATCACCAAATACTTGATTCCTCATTGCCTCCACCTAGCTTGCTACTCTTTTCACACATGAAGCTCTATCCCACCTACTTGAGTTGAACCCTCAAACAATAAAATAAAAAACACTCTACTTTCATTAGTTAATAATTACCCCTTTGAAGAACTAATTTCCATAATCTTAGGACTTGCCTTCATGTGCATTTGATAAATATGCCTCCTTAACTACCAATCTATATTAAGTTTTCCTTAGGAAATAATAGGATCTCTCTCACATAAGTATGTACACCCAAACACGATCAAAATGATGACAAAATGAGCGTATCTACAAATTGTTTTTTAATAGTATAAAAAAATTATATAATTTTATTTATTTTTATGTTGGAATGTTTGCTCACTTAGATTTATGTTTAGACTAAAGTAAGGGAAAAATGTAGAGGAGAAAAGTACAAAATTGGTTCTTTCACCTCCATGTTTTATGTCACTTTCTATTGACGTCATAAATGCATTGTCCTAACAAGTGATTTACCTCTTTTGGTGCACTTATGAATCCTAGTCCTAAATCAAATATCATCTTATGTTAAATCCTCCAATTCTAACTAGCACCTAACTAGTTCCTAGATTTTTCTAATAGATATACAAACAGCAAATACAACCTATCAACTGAATAAATGGTTCATTCTTATTCACTACCAATAATTTATTATTGTAGAAATAAAATGTTGAAATTTACATAATATAAATATTTGAACTAATTTCTTAATATATAATAGTTTTTTTAATCGTTGGTAGTAGGTTTAGGTTGGAAATTATGTATAAAATATAGCACATTGAAAAATATACCTATCTTACCAATTGACTAATGGTTGACAAATTCACCCCATGGAAAATTCACCACTAGCAATTCATGGCATACTACCAAACTTGCGAGCTCATTGTATATTTTTTAAATGCATTTAGACAAAAAATATAACATACTGACAAAACCATGGTGTAGTGATTCATTCTTAATAAGATCTATAATGTTTTCACTAGTTATTATTATAGAAAATAATATTTCAAATAAAAAATAAAAATTATGAGAAAAACTATAATTGTCACATTTAATTAATTATTTTTTAAAATGTATTTGTGCACTGATTCATTCTTAACAAGATCTATGATGTTTTCGCAAGTTATTATTATACCAAATAATGTTATAAATATAAATTATGAGAAAATCTAATTGTCATATTAAATAAAAAAGATACTAAATTTTTGAACTTAAAAGAATAAATGTAAACATAAATATTATTTTTTAAACTTACTAGCTAAATCGTAACGGTTGGGCTGTCTAAGGCCAATAGTGATTTACCCAACAAAAAAAAAATCTTGCTAGCTAAATCATTATTTTTTCACTTCTAATTTGATTAATAAAATTCTCATTAGAAACCTTTAAAGCATAAATAAAAATAGTTAACATCCAAAGCAAGTAAAAATATGAAAAAATATAATTATCATAATAACAATAAAAATTAAAAAAATCTTGGCATGGGATCTTGGCTCGATTGATTAAAAAAATTTGTTATAGAAAAAGTTCATGAGATTCAGTCTCCCCCTAGTTGGCTAAAGCCTCCTCTTGTAGACAAGGGCTCATAGGTCTAGTATCTTCTTGTAGGCAAGAAGTCACAGGTCTAGTCTCTCTAGTCCCCACATAAGAATTATGAGAAAAGAATATAATTATCACAATGAAGAGTGAATCTTTTAATTTATATTGATTAAATTTTAAATAAAAACGTCAAATTTTAATAATATAAATATTTTTACCACTAGTCAAATATAATAGCACATTTGTATAATTATCTATATTCTCACTAAAAATTAGAATCAAAATAAATCATATTATACATAAATAAAAATTATGATAAAAAGATGTAATTATCAGAAAAAAATTAATAAGAAGAAGAAGCTCTCAAATTTTAAGAAAGTATATATTTATATTTTTCTAAAAAATTAATCCAAATAGAAAATATAAATCACCACCTAAATCTTGTTGTATATGTTCATTTATATTTTGGCCTATCCTATCTCCTTAGCCTCATCAAAAGGAAAAGAAACAAAAAAAAAGGTTCAAAAAGGAAAAGTAATAAGAATATTAGAAAAGTATAAACATGACAAAAAAAATATAGTGAATCTTCCAACTTAGACTAAATAAATTTAAAATAATATATTAGAGACTATCAATGTTTAAGAGAACAAATATTTGTAAGAAAATTCACCACCAGCAATTCATGGCAGTGAATTTTTCATGAGTTGAATTTGTCATGGCCGTGAATTTTCTTGAGGTGAATTGTTGATGGTGAATTTTCCCACAGTGAATTTGCTTGCTGCCATTTGTACAATTTCTTAAATATATTTTAATGGTATGTGCATTCAAATATTGATCTACCATTTTCTTGTGACCACTATTGAAAATAAATAAATTATAAGACAACATATAATTATTTAAGAAAAGCCTCATAACAGAATAAAAATATCTAAATGTATAACTTACAAGTGAGTCTTCAAGTGCAGCATCTGTATCTGCACAATCCATCTATTGAATTGTAGGCTTAGAAGTATCATCTGCAAGTACTTGAATTTCAACTTTACCTCCCTCTTCAAATAGGTTTCCAAACCCAAGTTTCCTTCAATAGGCTCCTTGAATGGTTCTAAAGTTGATTCATCCACTCTCCAAAGTTTTGACATTGAAAGAATCATTTAGTCTACTTAACCATTTACCTGCAAATATCATAAAGTTGAGGGAAAATATTATCAATTTTGCATATAATACATTCTTTATATATGTAGAAATCAAGGTAAAAGGTATGAATCAATAGTATCAACAATCAAATAAATAAAACTTAAACCCTAAACACCTTAATCCATTAATGAAGCATAA
Source organism: Sequoia sempervirens (assembly GCA_007258455.2). Lineage (NCBI taxonomy): Eukaryota > Viridiplantae > Streptophyta > Pinopsida > Cupressales > Cupressaceae > Sequoia > Sequoia sempervirens. The sequence goes on along the minus strand of VDFB02230366.1, from coordinate 36,198 downwards.
ATGAACATAGAAGCATAAACAATAATAAACCAATATTACCATAATCCATATGTAATGGTTGAATGGACTTCATAATTTATCTTCTCCATTTTTCTTTATATGCTTGCGTAATGACGCAGACGGTTTATTACCATAATTCATATGCCATGGTTGAATAACCTTCATTGACCTTCTCTGTTTTTCTTTATATTCTTGGTTGTAACCTTAGTGATAGTGACAATAAAATATCAGAGGTCGTGGCTGTCTAGGGTTTGAAATGAAAGGGATAGGTCTCTTTTATACAAACCCGAATTTGAAAGAAGGGGTAAGATTGAATGATGGAGATCCATGGATGAGATTGCTTTAAGAAGAAAGGAAATAGGGTTAGGGGGAAATAGGATTTAGTTAAAGATGGACGGTGGAGATTAAAAGGTAATAAAACATTATCACTTGGGTGAAATTAATTGAAATAAGAGATTAGATTGTCACAAAAAAAGAGGTGGTTGGAGTAAATTAAATAATTATAATTTAATTATTTAATTTAGGAGGGAAGGAATAATTAAATAATGAAAAAAATTATTTAATTATAGCAAGACAGGGAAAGTTGACTTTTACTTAAAATAATTATTTAATTATAGTAGTAAAATGAAAATAAATAATTAAATAAATGGCAATTTATTTAACTTATGAGTGAAAGCATTACAAGATTTAATAAACATGAATTGGTCACAAGAATAAAGTTAATAAATTGAATACCAAATAAATTAAAAATTATTTAAATTTAACAGAAGAAATTATAGACTTTAGACTTCAAATTAAATAATTAAATTATTAATCGTAAAGAAAGGACTTGGATAGCGGAAAATGGCGTTTTCAAAGCCTGCAACATTTTTCTTGCTTGCATTTTAGCCCCTCTTTGATATAAACAATGTAAGTCACCTAATGATAGTCAAAGAAATTCAACTAAGAATATGCCCCTATAGAAAATTTTGCAAGTTTTGAAAAAGATTCAAAAATTTTGGAAAATTTATTCTGTAAGCAAATTTGATAGTGGATAACACATTTACAACAAAAATATTTTGGTTTTACGACCTTCAAGATATTCACATTAGGGTTTGCAACTCAACATTGGATTCATCTAGTAAAAACCCTACCCTAGGGGGGTATAAATATGATTTTGGGGGTAAAATTGGCCACTTATGCATTTTTACTGAAGTGAATAGTCTTTTTTGAGAGTAACTTTGCTACAGAGCTATTGCTAGGATGTCACCTGTACCATACTCCTCACATTATGAATTTAGAGTTTATGCCTACAAATGGCTAGAGGGATCTAGGGGTGGAATATGTACATTTTTCCTTCATCATTTTGTCATTTTTGATAGATTTTATGGCTCTAATGAGGGCAAGTGGATGTGTTGCATGCCATGCACCACATTTTCTACCATGCTCACCGCAAGTGGGGTGGTTTGCCGCATCTGCTTGATGTGATGCATTTGCTAGTTAATTTTTATCAAATGTATTGTGACACAACTATTAAGTGTGCCACATGTGATTCATACAACACAATTGTTGTCTAGAATGATGCAAGTGACATTTTGAGTCACATGTGAGGGATTGTGTGATGCATGTTTATTGATACAACATGATAATTGGTTTGTAGACTGCAAGTGATTTTTGTGTTGTGTGCATTAGACCGTATGATGCATTTGAATTTTTAAGTCACATATGCAAATGTGTGGCACATTTTCCTAGTGATTCACATTTTTTAGACAATGTGATACATTTGACTAGTGAGATGCATTTGTTACATAGTGTGATGTGTTTGCCTGATTAGGGTTTTTCCCCGTTTTTGGATACTATTTCTTTTTTGATTGAGGTCAAATAGGGTTGGATAGAGTTCTCAATTGCTGCAATGTGCTTTTTTGTGATCATAGGTGAGATACGACCCCATTTACACCTAGGAGAGTTGGTCATCCACTTTCAGACTACGAGATCAACTACTTGACAAGAAGAGAGATTAGTTGCATTCCCTCAGCTTATACTATGCTATTTTCATGCCCATGATTAGGGATAATAGGAGATTACTGATTGTGCTAGCTAAGAGGTGGCACTCATAGACCAACTCCTTCCAACTATCGATAGGAGAGGCCACGATGATATTGGAGGACATTACGGAGCTCGACATAGAGGAGTATGAGATATGGTGGGATGTGATAGCTAATAGATATGAGAGATTCATCATGGTTCTATGCACTATGATTGAGGGGATTATCATTCCTGATCGACAAGGACACAAATTTCCTATCAGATGGGAAGAGATGTTGATTGGAATGTTCACCCGTAGGATGGTGTATGTGTGGGGGGTTGTTCCTTCTAGCCATTTTATATATTTAATTACACAATATTGCCTATAGACCCTAGCATAGTCCATCAAATGTGGGATGATATCCTTATGATTTGGGCTCAAGAGCACATTGTTTCGTTTTGACCTCCTATTGGGAGACAACTAGGAGTAGGGATGCCATATTGGTTATTTTATGGAGGATTTTTCACAGATAGCAAGGTGGGTGATTTCGAGTATTAACATCATGCCATTGATTATCTTGCTTCATCTGTCAACCATGGGACAATGAGGGAGAGTGTTTTCCCTATTATCAGTAGGAAAGTTATCTGATTGTGAAGACAATGCAATCACAACACATTATCGAGTGGTACCTTCTAGAGTTGGTTCTCAAATAGTTCAAGGAGGATAGGGGTTTCCCATTAGTAAAATAGAGTTTCATAGGTCCTTGTGAGAGATCACTCAATGGGGAAAAATTATCAATGTAGTGATGGTAGAGAAGGATATTGATGCTTTGTATCCTATTCAATTAGGTGTCAGCACATAGTTTGCATGGTGGGTTGCACACAGGCTTGATTCCTTAACAGATCGAGATAAGATTTCCCCAATGAAGTGGAGGGGTAGATGTCCATGTAATAGATTCATGGATAAAGGACGAGGGAGAGGAAGAGATGGAGGTAGAGGAGGTAGGGATGATAATGTTGGAGATGGTGGTAGGGGAGAGAGGGGAGGAAGGGTCAGTGAGGGATAGAGGAAAAAAAGTAGTTAGACATCTCTCACCTATCAAGGAGGAGGCCAAGAAGGAGGCTCTGTCGTTCGAGGTAGAGCACGAGGGACCCAAATCGGAGGGAGAGGAGTTGGCCATGCAGGAGGCTAAGTAGAAGATGGGGGAGGAAGAGATGGGAGAGGAATAGAGAGCAATTTAGGAGGAGATTGTGTTTGGGGAGGGTCTGAGTGAGGGCTATTAGGATGTGCCTATTTTTGAGGCTATGGAGGAGGTAGAGGGAGATATGTCAATGGATCAGCATATCATAGATTTTTAAGAAAAATTCTAGACTAAGGATGCATGGGTTTAGGTATTACAAGCTGAGGTGGATAGGCTCACTACTGAGAGAGACATGGTTGCCATTAGGAGATAGAGGGCTGACTAGCAATTTCTATATTTTATTTTAACTATCAATAGACCCATATCCAAGCTATGTCATCAACTCTTTTGGGCAAGATAGGAGGCTCGATACTACAGGTATTTATATGAGCATCAAGTTCCATTGGCAAAGAGGGTATTGAGCTACACATAGACCTAGAGCAATAGCAGGTCACACTCTCACCAGACTCAGAGCAATGGAGGAGTCTCTTAGCCTAGTGATCTAGGAGGATCCAAAAACCACAAAATCAAATGGAAGTGGTCTCAAATTTAAGACCTGACTGAAACGGTCCTGATGCAACTTGAATCATGTTAAAAGGAGATGGTATACGAGAGATATGCTCGGTCAAATTTAGTCAACACATCGTCAAAGCTACTCAAATGGAAAAAATGATGATCATGGAACATTTCTCTACCAGTTCCATCATGTATAGCTCAATAAGAGCTTTCGGATGCATTTTGAAAGGACGAAATCTAGATCCGTATGTGAAAGTTATGACTGGCTAAAGTGTTGGTCAAACTCAGTCAAAATGATGATGTGGCATCACCAAAGCTCGACACTTGGTAGGGAAGTGGCATATGACATGGCAGGAGTAGTGAGTTTGCATAAATATGGATTAAACCATAATTATTAAAGGAAAAAAATGTATAGTTTAAAAAAAAAAAAGAGGATTTAGTGGGATTTGATCCCTTAACCCATGCCTTAAAATCCTCTTGCCATACCATTTTTCATGATAAAAGGAAAATCCCTCCATATACATAAATCTTTAAATAATATTTAATTCCTCTAAATATAATGTCAACCTTCAAATATAAACTATACCCCTAAAAATGAATAATGCCAAAAAAAAAAACCAAGCCCCTAGAACATGAAAATAGAGGGCTAAGACAAAATTGAAAGTTATTTTTGTTATAAATGAATTGTAAAAGAGGGAATTTTGTTAAAAGGGAATTATTTTGTTTAAGAGGGTTATTGTTGTATTTGTTCATGGGGAGTTATTTATTAAATATGGAGGTTACACCCCATATAGCATATTTTTATGTATAAAAGGGGGTGTAGGTTCTTAATTTTTTAACCAAGTGATGTGAAAACTTAAGAGGTCTTTTTGGAGGTGATTTCTTGACAAGAAATTCCCTTGAAGAGAATTGCTCGTATAGGAGGATTATTCAAGCACAAAGACAAAAGAAATTTGTAATACTTTTCTATGTAATTGGGTTAAGAGGTTGTGGTTACTAAATCTGCATTTACCTCAAATATCAAAAAACATTAGAGTTATTAGCAAATGAAGTAAATCCAAACTAAGAAACTCCTATGAAATACGAAATCATGCTTCATAATGCAATCAAAACAACAAAATATCAGGGTATGTGCAAGATGGGCCAAAAAGTGGCAATATGATGGGTATGTGGCTGATGACTATTTTTTATCCAAAATTGAT
>VDFB02230366.1:0-31195 GCA_007258455.2 Sequoia sempervirens | reverse complement strand
TCATATTATACATAATTAAAAATTATGATAAAAAGATATAATTATCAGAAGAAAAAAAATTAACAAGAAGAAGAAGATCTCAAATTTTAATAAAGTATATATTTATATTTTTCTCAAAAATGAATCCAAATAGCAAATACAAATCACCAGCTAAATCATGTTGTATATGTTCATTTATATTTTGATCTATCCTATCTCCTTAGCCTCATCAAAAAGAAAAGAAACAAAAAAAAGTTCAAACGAAAACTAATAAGAATATTAGAAAAATATAACTATGACAAAAAAAATAGTGAATCTTCCAATTTAGACTAAATAAATTTAAAATAATATGTTAAAGACTATCAAAGTTTAAGAGAATAAATAATTGTAAGAAAATTCACCACCAACAATTCATGGCAGTGAATTTTCCATGAGTTCAATTTGTCATGGCGGTGAATTTTCTTGAGGTGAATTGTTGATGGTGAATTTTCCCATAGTGAATTTGATTGCTGCCATTCGTAGAATTTCTTAAATATATTTTAATGGTATATGCATTCACATATTGATCTACCATTTTCTTGTGACCACTATTTAAAATAAATAAATTATAAGACAAAATATAATTATTTAAGAAAAACATCATAACAGAATAAAGATATCTAAATGTATAACTTACAAGTGAGTCTTCAAGTGCAGCATTTTTATCAGCACAATCCATCTATTGAATTGTAGGCTTAGAATTATCAACTGCAAGTACTTGAATTTCAACTTTACCTCCCTCTTCAAATAGGTTTCCAAACCCAAGTTTCCTTCAATAGGATCCTTGAATGGTTCTAAAGTTGATTCATCCACTCTCCAAAGTTTTGACATTGAAATAATCATTTAGTCTACTTAACTATTTACCTGCAAATATCATAAAGTTGAGAGAAAACATTATCAATTTTACATATAATACATTCTTTATATATGTAGAAATCAAGGTAAAAGGTATGAACCAATATTATCAACAATCAAATACATAAAAATTAAACCCTAAAGACTTCAATCCATTAATGAAGCATAAATGAACATAGAAACATAAACAATAATAAAGCAATATTACCATAATTCATATCTAATGGTTGAATCGCCTTCATTTATCTTCTCCATTTTTCTTTATATGCTTTTGTAATAAAGCAGTATTACCATAATTCATATGCCATGGTTGAATCACCTTCATTGATCTTCTCTATTTTGATTTATATTCTTGGCTGTAACCTTAGTGATAGTGACAATAAAATATCAAAGATTGTGGTTTTCTAGGGTTTGAAATGAAAGGGATAGGTCTCTTTTATAGAAACCCGAATTTGAAAGAAGGGGTAAGATTGAATGATGAAGATCCATGGATGAGATTGCTTTAAGAAGCAAGGAAATAGGGTTAGGGAAAAAATAGGGTTTAGTTAAGGATGGACGGTGGATATTAGAAGGCAATAAAACATTATCACTTGGGTGAAATTAATTGAAATAAGAGATAAGATTGTTACAGAAAAAGAGGTGGTTGGAGTAAATTAAATAATTATAAAATTATTTAATTTAGGAGGGAAGGAATAATTAAATAATTAAAACAATTATTTAATGATAGAAAGAGAGGGAAAGTTGACTTTTAATTAAAAAAATTGGAAACAATTATTTAATTAGAAAGTGGAGGAAAAGATAAATTACTAAATAATAAAAAATAATTATTTATTAGTGGAGGAAAAAGGTGGGAATTAAATTGTGGAAGAAAGGGCTAATGAATAATTAAATAATTAAAATAATTATTTAATTATAGTAGGGAAATGAAAATAAATAATTAAATAAATGAGAATTTATTTAACTATAGAGTGAAAGCATTAATTAGTGACGAAATAAATATGAATTAGTCAAGCAAGAATAAAAGGGGAAATTGAATTAATTAAATAATTAAAAATTATTTAATTAGGTGGAGAAGAAAGGGATTTGATATGGAAAATGGTGTTTTTAGGCCTAGAACATTTTTCAGTGTTTACATTTTAGCCCTCTTTGATATAATTGGGAAGTCACCTGAATGATATATCAAAGAAATTCAACTCAGAATATGCCTTGGTGTGTCGTGATGAAGATGAGATAAACCTATGCCGCTGTAGAAAATTTTGCAAGTTTTGAAAAAGTTTCAAAAATTTTGGAAAATTTATTTTGGTAAGCAAATTTGATAGTGGATAAGACATTTACAACAAAAATATTTTGGTTTTAGGACCTTCAAGATATTCACATTAGGGTTTGCGACTCAACATTGGATTCATCTAGTGAAAACCCTACCCTAGGGGGGTATAAATATGATTTTTGGGGTAAAATTGGTCAATTATGCATTTTTATTGGAGTGAATAGTCTATTTTGAGAGTAACTTTGCTACAGAGCTATTGCTAAGATGTCACCTGTACCATACTCCTCACATTGTGAATTTAGTGTTTATGCCTACAAATGGCTAGAGGGATCTAGGGGTGGAATATGTACGTTTTTCCTTCATCATTTTGTCATTTTTGATAGATTGTATGGCTCTAATGAGGGCAAGCGGATGCGTTGCATGCCATGCACCACATTTTTTACCATGCTCACCGCAAGTGGGGTGGTTCACCGCATCTGCATATTGTGATGCATTTGCTAGTTAATTTTTATCAAATGTATTGTGACACAACTATTAAGTGTGCCACATGTGATTCATACAACACAATTGTGGTCTAGAATGATGCAAGTGGCATTTTGAGTCACATGTGAGGGATTGTGTGATGCATGTTTATTGATACAACATAATAATTGGTTTGTAGACTGCAAGTGATTTTTGTGATGTGTGCATTAGACCATATAATGCATTTTAATTTTTAAGTCACATATGCAAACGTGTGGCACATTTTCCTAGTGATTCACATTTTTCAGACAATGTGACACACTTGACTAGTTAGACACATTTGTTAAATAGTGTGATGTGTCTTCTTGATTATGGTTTTTCCCCTATTTTGGATAAAATTTCTTTTGTGATTGAGGTCAAATAGGGTTGGATAGAGTTCTCAATTTATTCAATGTGCTTTCTTGTGATCATAGGTCAGATACAACCCCATTTGCACCTAGGAGAGTTGGTCATCCACTTTCAGACTACGAGATCAACTACTTGACAAGAAGAGAGATTAGTTGCATTCCCTCAGCTTATAGTATTCTATTTTCATGCCCGTGATTAGGGATAACAAGGGATTACTTACTGTGCTAGCTAAGAGGTGGCACTCAAAGACATCCTCCTTCCTGCTATCGATAGGAGAGGCCACGGTGATATTGGAGGACATTATGGAGCTCAACATAGAGGAGTACAAGATATGGTAGGATGTGATAGCTTATAGATATGATAGATTCATCATGGTTCTATGCACTATGATCGAGGGCATTATCATTCTTGATCGACAAGGACACAAATTTCCTATCAGATGGGGAGAGATGTTGATTGGAATGTTGACCCGTAGGATGGTGTATGTGTGGGGGGATGTGCCTTCTAGCCATTTTATACATTTAATTACACAATATTGCCTATAGACCCTAGCATAGTCCATCAAATGTGGGATGATATCCTTATGATTTGGGCTCAAGAGCACATTGTTTTGTTTTGAACTCCTATTGGGAGACAACTAGGAGTAGGGATGCCATATGTGTTCTTTTATGGAGGATTTTTCACACATACCAAGGTCGGTGATGTCGAGTATTAACATCATGCCATTGATTTTCTTGCTTCATCTGTCAACCATGGGACAATGAGGGAGAGTGTTTTCCCTATTATCTGTAGGCATGTTATCTGATTGTGAAGACAATGCAATCACAACACATTATCAAGTGGTACCTTCTAGAGTTGGTTCTCAAATAGTTCAGGGAGGATAGGGGTTTCCCATTAGTAAAATAGAGTTTCATAGGTCCTTGTGAGAGATCACTCAATGGGGACAAATGATCAATGTAGTGATGGTAGAGAAGGATATTGATGCTTTGTATCCTATTCAATTAGGTGTCAGCACATAGGTTGTTAATGTGGTGGACAAATCCAAGTATGATGCATGGTGGGCTGCACACAAGCTTGATCCCTTAACAGATCGAGATAAGATTTCCCCAATGAAGTGGACGGGTAGAGGTCCATGTAATAGATTCATGGATAAAGTATGAGGGAGAGGAAGAAATGGAGGTAGAGGAGGTAGGGATGATGATGTTGGAGATGGTGGTAGGGGAGACAGGGGAGGAAGTTTCAGTGAGGGATAGAGGGAAAAAAGTAGTTAGAGATCTCTCACCTATCAAGGAGGCTCTTTTGTTTGAGGTAGAGCATGAGGGACCCAAACCAGAGGGAGAGTAGGAGTTGGCCATGTAGGAGGCTAAGTAGAAGATGGGGGAGGAAGAGATGGGAGAGGAAAAGAGAGTAGTTGAGGAGTAGATTGTCTTTGGAGAGGGTCTGAGTGAGGGCTATCAGGATGTGCCTATTTTGGAGGCTATGGAGGAGGTAGAGGGAGACATGTCAATGTATCATCATATCATAGATTTTCAAGAAAAATTCTAGACTAAGGATGCATGTGTTTAGGTATTACAAGCTGAGGTGGATAGGCTCACTACTGAGAGAGACATGATTGCCATTAGGAGATAGAGAGTTGACTAGCGGTTTCTATATTTTATTTTAACTATCAATAGACCAATAGCCAAGCTATGTCATGAACTCTTCTGGGCAAGATAGGAGGCTCGATACTACAGGTATTTATATGAGCATCAAGTTCCATTGGCAAAGAGGGTATTGAGCTACACATAGACCTAGAGCGATAGCAGGTCACACTCTCACCAGACTCAGAGCAATGGAGGAGTCTCTTAGCCTAGTGATCTAGGAGGATCCGAAAACCACATAATCAGATGGAAGTGGTCTCAAATTTAAGACCTGACTGAAACGGTCCGGATGCAACTTGAATCACGTCAAAAGGAGACGGTATACGAGAGATATGCTTGGTCAAATTTAGTCAACACATCATCAAAGCTACTCAAATGGAAAAATTGATGATCATGGAACATTTCTCTACCAGTTCCCTCATGTGTAGCTCAATGAGAGCTTTCTGATGCATTTTGAAAGGATGAAATCTAGATCCGTATGTGAAATTTATAACCGGCTAAAGTGTTGGTCAAACTTAGTCAAAATGATGACGTGGCATCACCAAAGCTCGACACTTGGTAGGGCAGTGGCATATGACATGGTAGGAGTAGTGAGTTGGCATAAATATGGATTAAACCATAATTATGAAAGGAAAAAAAATGTATAGTTTAAAAAAATAAAATAAGGAGGATTTAGTGGGATTTGATCCCTTAACCCATGCCTTAAAATCCTCTTGCCATACCATTTTTCATGATAAAAGGAAAATCCCTCCATATACATAAATCTTTAAATAATATTTAATTCCCCTAAATATAATGTCAACCTTCAAATATAAACTATACCCCTAAAAATGAATAATGCCAAAAAAAAAACCAAATGTAAGTTGTAAAGCCCCGGGAACATGAAATTAGAGGGCTAAGACAAAATTGAAAGTTATTTTTGCTATAAATGAACTGTAAAAGAGAGAATTTTGTTAAAAGGGAATTATTTTGTTTAAGAGGGTTATTGTTGTATTTGTTCATGGGGAGTTCTTTATTAAATATGGAGGTTACACCCCATAGAGCATATTTTTATGTATACAAGTGGGTGTAGGTTCTTAATTTTTTAACCAAGTGATGTGAAAACTTTAGAGGTGTTTTTGGAGGTGATTTCTTGACAAGAAATTCCCTTGAAGAGAATTACTCGTATAGGAGGATTATTCAAGCACAAAGACAAATTGTTTTTGTAATACTTTTCTATGTAATTGGGTTAAGAGGTTGTGGTTGTCGAATCTGCATTTACCTCAAATATCAAAAAATATTAGAGTTATTAGCAAATGAAGTAAAACCAAACTAAGCAACTCCTATGAAATACTGAATCATGCTTCACCTGTACTCTAATCGCTGACAAAACAGATCAATGAATCAAATGAACTAAGTGAAAGAATAAGGAAGTAAGAATCAAACTCTATCTCATATTGGATTGGTGCTTCTATGGAAAGAAGCCCTTTCCCAATCCTTGTTTAAGCTCCATGATGAAAATGCTATGAAGAATGATATGGATTCAAATGACAATGGTGCATTTGTGCTTGAGATTGTGGAGAAAGATGAGAAAAATCAGTTCTCAAATGAAGAGAGTAACTTTGCATAGGATTTGTGAATGATTTGATGAAGAATGAAGCCTCTATTTGTAGATTCTCAAATGCTAAGAGTGCTCAAGAGTTAGCAATGTGGGATAAAGATTAGACCAATGAGATGAGGCCAATTGTCAACTTGTCATAGGTTGAGGAATGCACACATTTTGGTCAATGTGCCAAAGAGGGGGAGATTCAAATTTGAATTTGAGAGTAAATGTTGAGTTTGACCTTTGCAAGGGACATGTAAGAGACATGTAAAGCCTATTAAATGCCTTGTTGGATGTACATTTCAACTTTCTTTTGAATTCAAACTTGAGGGAATATTCCTCAAAGATGCCATGTTGATGGAAAATGTTGATTTTATAAATGAATTAGAATGCTTTATTGGTGCAAGTGGGAAAAGCTAGAGGATGTGATAGGTGGTTAGATTAGGCTAATTAGGATTAGATTAGCGTAGGTGATGATTAGTTGATTTTGACCCATTTGACTTGAATATTTTTATTTATTTAAATCAAGAGGGAGAAATATGACTTTTGAGATTTAATTAAACAAAGTATTGATTTATTTAATCAAAGAGGGAATGATAGGTTTAAATTAAATAAAGTTAATTTATTCAATTTAAGTCGATAATCCTTAGAGATTAAATGGACCTAATTTTTCTAATGAATGGATATAATGAAATTTATTTATTTAATGGGCGGATGAATATGAACTAAGTGCATAATGCTAATTTCACATGTCTACATTTTCCCCTTCTTTGAAGCAATGTACTTGCTGCGTTGGTTCAAAGAATAAACTTTCTACGATCAAAACTCAATTTTTTTTTGATTTTTTGGATGCCCCAGTAAAAAGTACACTGGTACATTTCTCCCTTGAGATATCGAGCGAAAAGATTCGATTTGAAGGTCGATCTTATGATAAAGAAGTTAAAAATGGATGGTTATGATGGTGATGCAAATGAGATGGTCTTAAGATGCTTAGAATAACCAATCTATATTATCCTAAACAACTTAAATGATGATATGATGTATGAGATGGATGAAATGGATGATCTGATATGCTATGATTATGCAATGGATGTTTTATGTAGATGCTTAGACTAACAGATCTATATTATGATGATGAAAATGTATGTGAAATGATCGGTGTTTCCTATTATGTATGATATGAATGATATGTGGTATGCTGATGGTTTGTGGATGTAGGATGGATGCATGATGGATGCATTGGTGATGATGTTAAACTACTCATGATGTGATGTTAGTGCGAAAAAGAAGAAATTAGATGATGACAAGAGTATCCAACAAGTCCATGATCTGACGAGACTTTATTAGAGATGATGATGATAGATGATGATGATTCGATTATCAAGGATTGGGATTTTAAAAGGGCTACTTACCTTATGTTTGATTACACATGTAGATCCAATGCATCAAGGTATAAAGAACCAAGATGGAATTGTACTTAATGCGATGGAATTTGACTCAACAAGTAGATAGGAGTTTTCTTGTTCACACTTGACATACGGAAACCTTGCTAGGGTGTACCTAACAAAGCAAGTATTCGCCAAGTTATTTTACAAGAACATCCAACAAGCATAGCAAACAAGAGGGTAATGATCGTTTCCCCATTCCTATCTCTCTAAATCCTTCATTTGAATATCATCGAGAGGTCCTTGGAATGAGCACAATAAGATAAATCAAAAGAAAAGATCAAGTACACAAACAAGCCAATGTTCTTCATACCTCTAGCCAAATGGATTTGTTTTGATAGGATAAGAATCCAAATTGATATCCAAAATGATGCCCATTGTCAAAATGATATATCCTAGGACATGCATTGTATAGGATGATGATGAGTTGATAAGTTGATTGATAGGCTATTGATATAAAGTTAACTGACATGTCTGAAAATGATCAAGAGTTTGATTTTGTGTTTAACGGTTTGTTGCTTCAATTTTGATCTTGCATTTGAAGTTTGTTTTTGCTAACTTGCTGTGATTGTTTCTGTTTGTTCTACCAAAGGATGAAGGTGATGATCAGTTTATTATGGATGATTGATTATTGCAGGTGAAAGCAAGATGAGACGAATAGATTTTTTCAAATATTTGGATGTTTTTGATGTTTTTGAAATGTTTTGATGCTGTTTTTGGTATTTTGGATTTTTCAAATGTTTTAATTTTTTATTTTTCAAATGTTTTTGGGTTTTCTAAGATTTTATGGATCTTTTTTTATTTTTACATTTTTTTGAATGTTTTTGGATTTTGATGTTTTTTGAATGTTTTTGGATTTTGATGTCTCGAGGGCTGATCAAAGATTAGCTTTGCCTACATTTAAGCTCAGAGATGACGTAGTTCAGATTTCCAATGTTTTTGACATTTTCTAACTTTTTGAGTGTTTTTGGATTTTTCGCATGATTTTGACAATTTGGATATGGATATGTGTGATGATATCAGTGCTCTGTTTGGGATTTTGTTGAAAACCAAGCTAAGGTTGATTGATCAAATCGATGAATTGATTATGATAACATTGTTGAGGATGCACAACAATGTAAGGGTAGTGTTAAGCAACATGAGGATTAGGATGGGTATCCCAAGATGATGAGGGATTGATGATGACAACATTGTCGAGGATGCACAACATTGTCGAGGATTGATGATGATAACATTGTTGAGGATGCACAAAAATGCAAGGATAGCATTTAAGCAACACAATGATGGGGAAGGATATCCCAAGATGATGATGGGTTGATTGGATTCGATTGATCAAGATTTTGAATCTTGATTTGGAACAAAATTGTTTTGAGTGATTTGATATGACATTTGAAGTGCAAATTAGATGTGACTAATATTGAATATTTGGAGTGATGAAAGATGAAAGATGAAGCTTGATAAGGAACATTTTCTCATCAAAATATGCCATGGGCTAGTGATTTGGATTTTTGCGCAGAAGTGGTGGACCAATTTTATTTCACATTTTCCAATGTTTGGATCACCATATAAGTTTGAGGATATAGATCAAGATTTATTCCCAAAGCAAGATGTAAATATTTGGTCCCAGTGTCTAGCAATGTACGTAATGCAATGTGTGGATGCTTAGATAGGTGTATGGATGGATGGATATGGTAAGCATGCAAAGGATGCCAAGGATTATCTTGCGATAAGATAAGGTGTTTGAATGAAGGAATGCTCATTTGGATAATGTTGCATAGCTTAGATAGTGTTGGGTAGGATAGGATCAACAAAAATGACCCATGTCAAGATGTTTTACCATAAGCAAGCGTAAAATGTGCACCAAAGTTTCATCAAGATCAAGATAACTTGGATGATGGATGTAGATGGATGAAAATGGATTGGATAAATACTTCGTGGATGAATGGATTTATTATGGATAAGACTGATGGAATGTTGGTTTTATTACAAATAGGATGAGATGCTTTCTCTTGGAGTGGTGCACATAAATGCTCGATTCTACACATGACACCTATTTGTTAGGTTTTCATCATGGTCTTTCCCAAAGCGCCGCCCATGCGGTTTTCACTAGAGGGCGATTTTTTTTCTTTACTATTTTCAATCCTTTTTCTGATATTTTTGGAATTTCATATTTTTTTGATTTTTTTGGAGTTTCATATTTTTTTAATTTTTTTGAAATATTTTAAGCTCATGTTGAACCACCTAGTGGCATTGATGTAGATGCTTATGTCATGATGTGCCATCGATAGCCTATTTGAAAAGTTGCTTTTCCAAGATATGTGCACTTGAATACAACTTTTGAGATTTATGATCGGCTTCATCAATACCGGAGTTAACTTTGTCTTTGTGTGCACATCGCGATAGAGTGCCTTCAAGATCCTTATGATGAAGGGTCATTTCCAATACATGGTCAATTTGAGAATTGGATATCATGCGTGGAGGCATGGATGGAGTGTGGTTAGGGATAGAAAATGGATTGGTTGATAGTTTGGAACCTTTGACTCTCCAAACTTGGGAAGATGAACAATGATGGGTGGATATGAAAGTGTGCATGGAATTAGGACCAACTGCTTGATACACTTTGTACGTCGCTTGAAAAGCCTGCTTTTGCTTTTGTGGACATCTTTGATGGATACTTTTCCCTTTTTTATTTTTCCCCATAGTTTCTTTGACTGATGGAGTTTGATAGGGATGATCTTTCTTTGTATTCTTTGGTATCCATGTGTATTTGATTTTTCCATTATTCTTCTTTGCTTCTTTTTCTTTGGTAACGTTCTTTGTGCTTTGATTCAAATATTTCTTTTGAAGTTGTCCCAATTTATGGATGGGGTGATGGGTGGATGAAGATTCATGACGTGGTTGGTTGTAGTATTGACACTAGTTTCATCATAAGGACTCTTCATGCTCCCTATGTTGATGTTTGCTTGAGACATAGTGTCCCCTAGTATTGTGGAAGTAGTACCTTCATGCTTTGATTCTGCCTATTCTAAGAGCTCTTGTTTAGAATGCATTCTTTGATAAATGACCACTGCAAATGATGTTATTTCGATTGGATGCTCTACTAACTCTGAAATATCTTGTTCTGTCCAACCTACTTCCTTGAGTGGATAATGTTGGATATCTTCATACATGATGTTTTCAATTTGGATTTTGGATATATCTGATCCTGATGTTGACAACTCTGTTTGGCTGTAGGAATCAATAACTAGATCTTTTTGTGTAATAATATCAGGAGTAAAGGAATCCTATTCTGAATGAAGATCATCTACATGTCCATCCGCAGAAAGCATCTCATGGTTAGATGGAGGAGTATGTGCTACATGGATATGATCATCTTGCATAGATGGGAGAATATCCATTAGATCATTATAGTATTTTGGAGATAAGAATTTTTGATCTTGATTAACTTCAGAATTGCTTTCGACATGCTTTGGATCAAGTTCTTGACATGGGTTAATTTCAAAGGATGGATTGCTTACAAAGGGTTCTTGGACATGATCATTAGTCATTGTAAGTGGTTCAATATCCCCTTGATCTTTTAGTGTACTTCGATCAAGTGTCGAGTTGAGGATTCCTTCAGTATTTGTAACCAGGAGGTCAAAGGATGTCAACATATCTTGGAAAGCACAATTGCTAGACTTTGGTGAAAGATTTTAATCATGCTTTGGAATAAACTTTTGAGATATGTCCTCTAACTTATAAGGTTATGTAGAGATATTTTCAACATGATCAATGGTCGATGGGTTGTGGATTATGTCAATAGGATCAAATAATTCCAACACACCTTGAAATAGATCACTTAAAAGTGGTTCTTGATGTATGTTGATTTGATCATCGGATGAGGTGGAAACATCTTCAATGTGTTCATCGATGGAGAGATCTTGATCATGTGATCATTGAATTGGATCGATACATGGAGTCATTAACGTTGTGTTGGGATTTTGAACATTTTCTTATTGGGCTTGTAGTGTGGCTTGGGCATCTTGAGCAACTTGTGCAGCTAGTGCTGAGCAGCTAGTCATGCAGCTTGTCGGATTTGGTATGCCTTCTGATAAGTAGCCTACTGAGCGGCTTGAAATGTAATGCTATATTGGTTTGATATGTTTGGTTTGGGTGGGGGTGGTGGTGGATTCAAAATTGTGTTGGATGTAGTGACAAGTGGTTGAGATATGCTTGGAGCGATCATGGTAGTGAGGGGTTGAGATATGATGGGTGTGATAGGGGTGGTTGGAGTGATCGAGGTGATAGGAATGGTCGGAATAACTGAGGTGATAGATCCTTGGGAGGCCATTTTTTGATTTTTCAAGATTGATGTTGTCATTTGATTAAATCACTACTACCCTTAGACAACCCAACCATTGTCGGGTCCACCCTGATTTAGCTAGTAAGTTTAATAAATAATATTTATGTTTATATTTATTCTTTTAAGTTCAAAAATTTGCTATCTTTTTATTTAATATGACAATTATATTTTCTCATAATTTTTATTTATAACACTATTTGCTATAATAATAACTTGTGAAAACATCATAGATCTTATTAAGAATGTTCACTACACAATGATGTAGTCAGTATATTATATTTTTTATTTAAATACATTTTAAAAAATAATGAATTAAATGTGACAACTATAGTTTTTCTCATAATTTTTATTTTTTATTGAAATAGTATTTTCTATAATAATAACTAGTGAAAACATTATAGATCTTATTAAGAATGAATCCCTACACAATGGTTTTTTCAATATTTTTTATTTTTTATTTAAAAATCTATTTAAAAAATATACAATGAGCTTGCAAGTTTGGTAGTATGCCATGAATTCCTAGTGGTGAATTTTCCATGAGGTGAATTTGTCAACCATCATTCAATTGGTAAGATAGGTCTATTTTTCAATGTGCTATATTTTATACATTAGATGTAAATGTTTCTAGGGTGATAATATGGAACAAAAAAAAAAGAAGAAAATCATGGATTGGTTTGTTGCATATGAAGTACCAGATAAGATCATTACATTTTGAATGAAAGAAAACACTTTGAAAATAAGTAAAAGCTCAGATTTTATCTTTTTCCTAAGCTTATGCTTGTATGACACTTTAAAAGTTTGGTTGGGGTTATTTGTTCACAGTACAATAAAGTAGGTGTAAGAAAACTGGAAAAGGACGCATAATGGTGAGAAGTCATTGAGCAAAGAGGAAGAAGAGAGGAAGGGTAGCATCTAATTAAATGCATTGGTGTGATTTTAATGTCGATTAAATGCGCCATTAGTTCTTTTAGCTAGTGTAATAATCTTTGTGAAGGAAGAAGAAATCATTACTGGTGCAATAGTCTTTGTTTCTCTTTTAATATTGGTTGTTGCATTAACATCGACAGTGGTAATCACTACATTATGAATATTGATTTGCAAATTATAAGCTGCCTATTGTTAGAATAAATGAAGGTGTTTCCAGTCAGCTGCCACCAACAAAGTTGTCGCTATTCAACTTTGTATGCAATGTATGCATGAGGAGATGCCCAGAATTTAAGGATGTTGTTTGTAGTTTTAAAGCAAAATAAAAAGCAGTCAGAAGCTAGCTACCAGTCAAGATCACTATTTGAAGGAGGTCGATATTATGGCTGAAGCCATATCGCATCATTTGTGTTTTGGAAATTATAATCACACCTACTCTCATAAATGAGCCACTCCTAAAAACACCGTATCCTCAATTTAACAGTCGTATCTCCACCAGCATTAAAGGAAAATCTCAAGGATCTATTTTGGCATAGATTTGAAAAGATTGAAATGATTTCATCGCAGCTTTCACACATTTTATGGGTGTTTCAAAATATATTATTTTATGTTTAGCCCTATCTCCTTTGTTCATGGTTTAACTCTGTATATATTGATTATTCTACATTTTTTTACTCGCTCTAGAAAGAGTCCAGCCCTGAAGAGCTGTAATGATGTTGTGTAAGAAGTTGTAGCAACAACTGTTAATAAATGTAATGGTTGAATGAAGCAATGTAATGATGTCTGTATGAATGAGCAGCAGCTCAAAAGAATTTTGTAATGTTTTATATGATCAATATAAATGTTTCTTGTTATGTCTGTGTTTTTCTTCTACCATTACATTCGATGAAATGGTATCAGAGCTAAAGGTTATTAGAGCCGATGGTGAATCTGAGTGAAGTAGTCGTTGCCTACTTTGAGATAGTTGTAGGGTGGAATTCTATCATGTCTTGCAATGAAGGATAGTAATCATTTCTAGGTCTAAGAAGTTTGTTTGGGGTTGAAAAGTTGTCGAGGGTCTGTAAGTGCCTGTGTCAAGAAATGGAGATCTGAAAGTTGTCGTATGAGATATGTGAAGGAGGCTAGTTTTAAAAGTCACTAATCAAGGTGAAGGAGAAGTTCTCAATTGTTTATTTGATGATAGTTGCTACCCATATGCCAAAGGAAAGAGGCGACAGAGGAAGAACCGTTGCCATCAAAAATCGTAAGCAAGTTGAAGACTGGGGCTAAGTAGTGCCAAGTTTATGTGAGCCAGCATATGGAGGTTGCAGAAATAAGAAGCCACCAAAAAAGAAGCTGGTGTTGTTGTTGTTTGTTTATTGCAGAGACAATGTGAGATGATCATGGGTTCCAAACGGAGCCAAGAGAGTGTTGCAGTCTGAGTTTTGTGTTGTGGGTGAAGTTGCAGATGACAAGGAAATAGTGTGAATAAAATGCAAAAGATAAGGTGTAGCCACAGTTTAAAGCGATGGTGATTAAAAAAAAAAGGAACTAGGAGAAAGGGCCGCAATCTTGTATGAAGTCTGCCTAGTTTTGAGGATTCAAGAGCCAAAGTTTTATGTGTTACAGTAGCTGTCAGAAGAGTTGTAGCTATTGTCATAATAGATAGAGAGTGTTGTAGAAACAACTAAGAGGACCCAAACCCAAATTGAAATGTGAAGGGAATGTTTTTAACAACTTAATATCACAAAAATACTTTTGATTCTCAAGATTGTCATGAAGCACGAGAGAAGTGAATACGCCTTTTTAAATGATATTACTTTGTGAAAAAACATTACAAGACATAAAAGGAACATGTTCATTTTAACTTTCAAAGCAAGAATGGATTATTTTTAAGCACCAAAATTGAAGTGTGAACTTTGATTGTTCAATTTTTAGATCCAAAATTGAAATCTAATAAGTGTCTAATTTCAATTTTATCCAACCTAAGGAGATCAAATTAATGGTTAATTTTAAACCCCAAAATGAAAGTGAGTTGGTCTAAAACAGAAAATGAAAGTAAAAATGAATGTTTTGGACTATTACAATAAGCATTAAAAAATGCTTTTCTCAAGTTTAAGTTCAATTCTCCAACTTGAATGTGCTTGGTATTTTGATTCTTATATGAGAGAGACCACCATTGTTTCCTTATGTGAACTACAAACAAAAACCCATATGTTAGAGCTATATATCATCAAATTGCAAAACCACTTTTAATACTGAGAAAAGAATGAAAACAAAAACCCCATTTTTTTTTAACTCTATGAAAGAGTGTCACTTTACACATTCATATTCATCCAACTTAAGCATAGCACACCAAATCTAGTTGGGTAATAAAGATGCAATTATGATCAAATCTAACACCAAAGTGGTTGTATCGGTTATTCAATGTGTGCAACAAAATACTGAAGAGATGAAGAAATCTTCACAATGGAACGAACAACAAAGACTTTACTTTCCAATCAATAGTTAAAGTGGAATCAGAGATTTTAAACAAAAGATTTGAATGCATGTTAAAAATTGACCAATAAGCATTCGCTAGCTAAAAGAACTAATGGTGCATTTAATCAGCAGTCAAATCACACCAATGCATTTAATTAGATGTTTCCCTTCCTCTCCTCTTCCTCTCTACTCAATGACTTCTCACCATTATGCGTCCTTTTTCAGTTTGCTTACACTTGCTTTATTGTACTGCAAACAAATAACCACAACCAAACTTTTTTAGTGTCATACAAGCATAAGCTTAGGAAAAAGATAAAATCTAAGCTTTTACTTATTTTCAAAGTGTTTTCTTCCATTCAAAATGTAATGATCTTATCCGGTACTTCATATGCAACAAACCAATCCATGATTTTTTTTTTTTGGTTCCATATTATCACCCTAGAAACATTTACATCTAATGTATAAAATATAGCACATTGAAAAATAGACCTATCTTACCAATTGAATGATGGTTGACAAATTCACCTCATGGAAAATTCACCACTACGAATTCATGGCATTCTACCAAACTTGCAAGCTCATTGTATATTTTTTAAATAGATTTTTAAATAAAAAATAAAAAATATTGAAAAAAACCATTGTGTAGTGATTCATTCTTAATAAGATCTATAATGTTTTCACTAGTTATTATTTTAGAAAATACTATTTCAATAAAAAAATAAAAATTATGAGAAAAACTATAATTGTCACATTTAATTCATTATTTTTTAAAATGTATTTAAATAAAAAATATAATATACTGACTACATCATTGTGTAGTGAACATTCTTAATAAGATCTATGATGTTTTCACAAGTTATTATTATAGAAAATAGTGTTATAAATAAAAATTATGAGAAAATATAATTGTCATATTAAATAAAAAGATAGAAAATTTTTGAACTTAAAAGAATAAATATAAACATAAATATTATTTATTAAACTTACTAGCTAAATCAGGGTGGACCCAGTAATGGTTGGGTTGTCTAAGGGCAGTAGTGATTTACCCAACAACAAAAAAAATCTTGCTAGCTAAATCATTACTTTTTCACTTCTAATTTGATTAATAAAATTCTCATTAGAAACCTTTAAAACATAAATAAAAATAGTTAACATCGAAAGCAAGTAAAAAATGTGAAAAAATATAATTATGACAATAACAATAAAAAATTAAAAACCTTGGCATGGGATCTTGGATCGATTGATTAAAAAAATTTGTTGTAGAAAAAATTCATGAGATTCAGTCTCCCCCTAGTTGGCTAAAGCCTCCTCTTATAGATAAGAAGTCACAAGTCTAGCATCTTCTTGTAGGCAAGAAGTCATAGGTCTAGTCTCTCTAGTCCCCATATAAGAATTATGAGAAAAAAATATAATTATCACAATGAAAAATGAATCATATTATTGTAGACATGCAAAATTAACATTTTGCATTTGATCAGGTTAATTCATCAACTAAACTAGGTTTCACATTAGGTTCATTCACCAATTAATCAGGTTCAAATGTACCAATGTACTTCTTTCCACTGGGGCATCTGAAAAATTAGAAAAAATTTCAATTTTGATCACGGCAAGTTTATTCTTTGAACCAACCCAACAAATACTTTGCTTCAAAGATTGTCAAAATGTAGACATGCAAAATTAGCATTTTGCATTTGATCAGGTTAATTCATCAACTAAACTAGGTTTCACATTAGGTTCATTCACTAATTAATTAGGTTCACCTTCATCCATTCATCAGGTAATATCATCTCCTAAGGTCATTCATTCAAAATTAAATAAACATTATCATCAACCTTTTAATCAAATAAATCAAACATCCATTTAATTAAATCCAAATGCATTTTCCATCTTTTTCTGATTTAAAGAAATTAAGTATTTAAATCAAATAAGTCAAAACATCCTGATCATCATTAGGCTAATCTAATCCTGATTAAATTAACCTAATCATCCACTCAAAATTTAAAATTTGACATATTCTCCACCCATGCATTTTCAGAATTTTAAATTCTGACATGTTCCCCACTCAGAATTTAAAATTCTGACATATCCTCCACCCATGCATTTTCAGAATTTTAAATTCTGACATGTTCCCCACTCAGAATTTAAAATTTTGAAAGTCTTACATGTTCCCCCACTCAACAATTTTAAATTCTTGGCACATTGGCCAAAATGTGCTCACTCCTCAACCAATCACATGATGACAAGTGTCCTCATCTCATTGGCTTAAAATCTTTAGTCCCACATCCTCCATGTTGAGCACTCTTAGCCTTTGAAAATCTATAAATGAAAGCTTCATCTTTGATCAAATCCTCCACAAATCATCAACAAATCTTCATGCAAAGTCATTCTTCATTGGAGAACCGATTTTTCCCATCTATCTTACCCCACCATCATCATTGGCATTATATCATTTAGCTTAGCTTGATCAAGGATTCGGAAAGGGCAATATGAGATGACTCACTTCATGTTTTTCATGTGCTTATTTATGAGATGACTCACTTCATGTTTTTCATGTGCTTATTTAGCTTGTTTTTATCATTTGTTTGCATTTGAAAGCATTGATGTACCATTTCATATGGATGATGTTATTTTCTTTGTTTTAAACTAACATGCTAATGTGTGTTGTTTGTTTTGAGCAAAGTGCAGATTTCACGATCTACAATTATATGTAAATAAAAATTATGATAAAAAGATATAATTATCAAAAAAAAATTAATAAGAAGAAGAAGCTCTCAAATTTTAAGAAAGTATATATTTATATTTTTCTGAAAAATGAATCAGAATAGCAAATATAAATCACCAACTAAATCTTGTTGTATATGTTGAAACAAAAAAAGTTCAAAGGAAAAGTAATAAGAATATTAGAAAAGTATAAATATTACAAAAAAAATAGTGAATCTTGGAATGTAGACTAAATAAATTTAAAATAATATATTAAAGACTATCAAAGTTTAAGAGAATTCACCACCAGTAATTCATGGCAGTGAATTTTCCATGAGTTGACTTTGTCATGGCGGTGAATACATTATCAATTTTACATATAATACATTCTTTATATATGTAGAAATCAAGGTAAAAGGTATGAATCAATAGTATCAACAATCAAATACATAAAACTTAAACCCTAAAGACCTTAATCCATTAATGAAGAATAAATGAACATAGAAACATAAACAATAATAAAGCAATATTACCATAATTCATATGTAATGGTTGAATCACTTTCATTTATCTTCTCCATTTTGCATTATATGCTTGTGTAATAAAGTAGTATTATCATAATTCATATGCCATGGTTGAATCACCTTCATTGATCTTCTTTGTTTTGCTTTATGTTCTTGTTTGTAACCTTAGTGATAGTGACAATAAAATATCAAAGATTGTGGTTGTCTAGGGTTTGAAATGAAAGGAATAGGTCTCTTTTATAGAAACCCGAATTTGCAAGAAGGGGTAAGATTGAATGATGGAGATCCATTGACGAGATTGCTTTAAGAAGCAAGGAAATAGGGTTAGGGAAAACATAGGGTTTAGTTAAGGATGGATAGTGGAGATTAAAAGGTAATAAAACATTATCACTTGGGTGAAATTAATTGAAATAAGAGATAATATTGTCACAGAAAAAGAGGTGGTTGGAGTAAATTAAATAATTATAAAACTATTTAATTTAGGAGGGAAGGAATAATTAAATAATTAAAAAAATTATTTAATTATAGAAAGAGAGGGAAAGTTGACTTTTAATTAAAATAATTGGAAACAATTATTTAATTAGAAAGTGGAGGAAAAGATAAATTACTAAATAATAAAAAATAATTATTTATTAGTGGAGGGAAAAGGTGGGAATTAAATTGTGGGAGAAAATGCTAATGAATAATTAAACAATTAAAATAATTATTTAATTATAGTAGGAAAATGAAAATAAATAATTAAATAAATGAGAATTTATTTAACTATAGAGTGAAAGCATTAATTAGTGACAAAATAAATATGAATTAGTCAAGCAAGAATAAAAGGGGAAATTGAATTAATTAAATAATTAAAATTATTTAATTAGGTGGGGAAGAAGGGGATTTGATATGGAAAATGGTGTTTGTAGGCCTAGAACATTTTTCAGTGTTTACATTTTAGCCCTCTTTGATATAATGTGAGATAGACCTATGCCCTTGCAGAAAATTTTGCAAGTTTTGAAAAAGTTTCAAAAATTTTGGAAAATTTATTTTGATAAGCAAATTTAACAGTGGATAAGACATTTACAACAAAAATATTTTGGTTTCAGGACCTTCAACATATTCACATTAGGGTTTGGGACTCAACATTGGATTCATCTAGTAAAAACCCTACCCTAGGGGGGTATAAATATGATTTTGGGGGTAAAATTGGTCACTTATGCATTTTTACTGGAGTGAGTAGTGAGTTTTGACAGTAAATTTTCTACAAAGTTGTTGCTAGAATGTCACCTATACCATACTCCTCACATCGCAAATTCAAAGTTTGTGCCTACAAATGGCTAGAGGGATCTAGGGATGGAATATGTACCACTTTCCTTCATAATTTTGTCATTTTTTGCTAGATTTTATGGCTCTAATGAGGGTAAGTGGATGTGTTGCATGCCATGCACCACATTTGCTACTGTGCTCACTGCATGTGGGGTGGTTTGCCACATCTACTTGATGCGATGCATTTGCTAGTTAATTTTTATCAAATGTATTGTGACACAACTATTAAAGTGTGCCACATGTGATTCGTACAACACAATTGTGGTCTAGAATGATGCAAGTGACATTCTGAGTCACATGTGAGGGATTGTGTGATGCATGTTTATTGATACAACATAATAATTATTTTGTAGACTGCAAGTGATTTTTGTGATGTGTGCATTAGACCATATGATGCATTTGAATGTTTAAGTCACATATGCAAATGTGTGGTACATTTTCCTAGTGATTCACATTTTTTAGACAATGTGACACATTTGACTAGTGAGATGAATTTGTTACATAGTGTGATGTGTTTTCCTAATTATGGTTTTGCCCCAATTTTGGATAAAATTTCTTTTGTGATTGAGGTCAAATACAGTTGGATAGAGTTCTCATTGATGCAATGTGCTTTCTTGTGATCATAGGTGAGATAAGACCCCATTTACACCTAGGAGAGTTGGTCATCCACTTTCAGACTACGAGATCAACTACTTGACAAGAAGAGAGATTAGTTGCATTCCCTCAGCTTATACTATGCTATTTTCATGCCCATGATTAGGGATAATAGGAGATTACTAATTGTGCTAGCTAAGAGGTAGCACTTAGAGACCAACTCCTTCCAGCTATCAATAGGAGAGGCCACGATGATATTGGAGGACATTATGGAGCTCAAAATAGAGGAGTACGAGATATGGTAGGATGTGATAGCTAATAGATATGAGAGATTCATCATGGTTCTATGCACTATGATCAGGGGGATCATCATTCTTGATTGACAAGGACACAAATTTCCTATCAGATGGGGGGAGATGTTGATTGGAATGATGACCCGTAGGATGGTGTATGTGTGAGGGTTGTTCCTTCTAGCCATGTTATACTTTTAATTACACAATGTTGCCTATAGAGGGACATAGTCCATCAAATGTGGGATGATATGCTTATGATTTGGGCTTAGGAGCACATTGTTTCATTTTGACCTCCTATTGGGAGACAATTAGGAGTAGGGATGCCATATGTGTTCTTGTATGGAGGAGGTTTCACACATACCAAGGTCGGTGTTGTCGAGTATTAACGTCATTCCATTGATTTTCTTGCTTCATCTGTCAACCATGGGAGGATGAGGGAGAGTGTTTTCCCTATTATCGATAGGCACGTTATCTGATTGTGAAGATAATGCAATCACAACAAATTATTGAGTGGTACCTTCTAGAGTTGGTTCTCAAATAGTTCAGGGAGGATAGGAGTTTCCCATTAGTAAAATTGAGTTTCATAGGTCCTTGTGAGAGATCACTCAATGGGGACAAATGATTAATGTAGTGATGGCAGAGAAGGATATTGATGCTTTGTATCCTATTGAATTAGGTGTCAGTACATAGGTTGTTAATGTGGTGGAGAAATCCAAGTATGATGCATGGTGGGCTACACACAGGCTTGATCCCTTAACAGATCAAGATAAGATTTCCCCAATGAAGTGGAGGGGTAGAGGTCCATGTGATAGATTCATGGATAAAGGATGGGGGAGAGGAAGAGATGGAGGTAGAGGAGTTAGGGATGATGATGTTGGAGATGGTGGCAAGGGAGACAGGGGAGGAAATGTCAGTGAGGGATAGAGGAATAAAAGTAGTTGGATATCTCTCACCTATCAAGGAGGAGGCCAAGTAGGAGGGTGTGAGGTTCAAGGAAAAGCACGAGGGACCCAAACCAAAGGGAGAGTAGGAGTTGGCCATGCAGGAGGCTAAGTAGAAGATGGGGGAGGAAGAGATGGGAGAGGAGAAGAGAGTAGTTCAAGAGGAGATTATGCTGGGAGAGGGTCTGAGTGAGGGCTATTAGGATGTGCCTATTTTGGAGGCTATGGAGGAGGTAGAGGGAGACATGTCAATCGATCGACATATCATAGATTTTTAAGAACACTTCTAGACTAAGGATTCACGGGTCTAGGTATTACAAGCTGAGGTGGATAGGCTCACTACTGAGAGAGACATGGTTGCCATTAGGAGATAGAGGGTTGACTAGTAGTTTATATATTTTATTTTAACTATCAATAGACCCATAGCCAAGCTAGGTCATCGACTCCTCTGGGCAAGATAGGAGGCTCAATACTACAGGTATTTATATGAGCATCAAGTTCCATTTGCAAAGGGGGTATTGAGCTACACATAGACCTAAAGCCATAGCAGGTCACACTCTCACCAAACTCAGAGCAATGGAGGAGTCTCTTAGCCTAGTGATCTAGGAGGATCCAAAAACCTCAAAAATTTCAGTCTCAAAATCAGATGGAAGTGGTCTTAGATTTAAGAGCTCACTCATACGGTCCCAATGCAACTTGAATTGTGTCAAAAGGAGATCGTATGCGAGAGATATGCTTAGTCAAATTTAGTCAACACATGGTCAAAGCTAATCAAATGGAAAAATTGATGATTATGGAACATTTGTCTACCAGTTCCATCACGTATAGCTCAATGAGAGCTTTCTAAGGAATTTTGAATGGATGATGTATTATTTGATAGGAATGTTGAATGCTTGCTTTGCTTTTAAAACACTAATCATTATAATGTCTTGTTTAGAGTTTTAGCCATTTACAGATTTTCACATCCACATAATGGCGCTAGAAGGAGGGCATTATTTGACCTTTTGTGTTTTGTTGCAGGAAATAGATTTGATTCAATTTATTCATTTCTTTACACTATCAAGGATTTATTTATCCATTACTAGTGTTTGGTATCTATGATCGATTTATATATCCATTATTATTCTACATTTCTAGTACATTTTCTAATCCTAGGTTTGTGCATTTATCTCACATGTGAATATTGCTTATGAAAGCTCACAGATTTTTCTTCAGGTACACGTATTATGGGATGTGCATTTCTAGTCTACTAGATTTAGCTGTTTTGAACTCTCTTTTTTTCTTGTCTTCTTTGAATGCTTACAATCACACTTGAAGTATGTCATATCTCTTCTAAAAATTAGGATGCCACATTTTGGGCATTTCCAGTCTCTTGGATTTGATTCTTTTAAAAAAAAATTGTATGGTCCTCCTTTGGATGATTGCAATCACACTTAATACATTTTTAATCTAGCAGAATCTAGCACATTCTATTTCATTTCACAACTCACAGTTCAAAATCTGCCAAGGAAAGAACAATCCAGGGTTCCTTTATTGTAAATACTCACAAGTTATTTCCTACTATGCTACAAAGCATTTTCAACAAAAGTTGGCTATTAGAATTTTCTAGAAGCTTAACTACTTTGACAATGAAAAGTAAACTATTGATCATGACAATTGATAAATTGCATCATCCATGTCACTTGAATATATTAGTTAGGCTGATTGAATCATTTCAACATTAATTAGTAGTTGGATGCACCTAAAATAGAGAAGTTCCCTTTCCTTTCTTGTCTCCGCTAAGCTCAAAATGTTTTCAGTGCTTGATTGGATGTTGGGAAACATGTTTGCATGATTGACACTACAGCCTCAACACAATCTTCTTGGTGGTCTTATCCTTTTTGTGGAAAACAAGCTTAGTTTGATGTCTATATCCTGATTGTTTCCTGTCATAATGCCTATTTTATTTTGTAAGAACCCATTCAATCACAAACTATGAATTAATGGAGGCATACGTGGGTATACAGATGAGTACACGAGCATACACATTTACATACGCGGACTTTACAGGTCCTACATAACGAAGGCATACGCAGGCCTGAAAGGTAATACTTTTTGAAGGAAAAAGGAGTCTCCAAAAATTCGGGCTAAGATGTAAGACAATAAACTTGTGTATTGTTTATTAGTAGATGGGAAATGATAAAGGAGTATGGTTCTGTTGAAGGGAAATAAATAATTTCTACAGCCACAAGCGCAACAAAACAACTATGAGTTCACATATAATTGAAGTCACATTTGTCTTTACTGCAGTTCACAGGCGTAATAGATGATGGCATACAATTTAAGAATGGAGTAGATGATTCAAAGGTGTGGGGATTATGAGTAGATAAAAGAATCGCCACTGAGAGTAGTGGTTGTTGCACCATAAAAAAAATAATTAATGCACTCCTCTAATATCTGCTTGTTAAAAAAAAATGTCATTCTCCAATCTACTAACATTAGGCACTAATCTTTTTTTTTCTCTTTCCATATTTCTGTACTAAAGTTAGCCAAGTAAAATTGTCAAGAAAAGACTAGCCATCAATCTTAAGAGTAAGGACGTTGTGGATGATGGAGTAGCTAGGCGATAAAATAACATGTACTGAATTTCAATGCACTGGAAATATTTTAAAGATTTAAGCTGATGAAGGTAACATGCTAGTTGGTGAGTACCTCTTTATTTCCTTTATGAATGAGGGGACTGTGAAAAGAAACAAAGATCAGGTGAGGATTCATTGTATTAATAGTACTAGGGTGGCTTGTTTGGTAGCCTAATCAGAATCATAGTTATTACCCCATATATTTATCAATGAGTAACAATTTGGTATGAAAGATAGTGATTTCATATGAAAAATTTATCTAGCAGTCCAACTTAAAGATATATCACTGGTACATTTTGACCCAAATTTTGACAAACGTTCGTCAGAATTTCGACGACCGTTCATTGGTATTATTTCGTCAAAATTTTGTTGATATTTGAAACTTTGAAATTTGGGTCAAAATGTACCATTGAATAATTTCAAGTGAGACATAATGTGAGCACGTTATAACGTGCTCGGTTATGTCAAGCTTGAGAAACATACAACAAAATTTTGTAAAAGGGAGAAAAATACAAAGCAAGACATAATGCAAGTATGTTATAGCGTGCTCGCATTATGTCAAAACTGTGACATAACACGAGTGTGTTATAACATACTCATGTTATATATTGCTTTGGGAATCCCCAAGCGTTAGGCTTTAATTTTCTTTGGATTTCCAACCCAAAGGCTTGGAGTGCCTTCCCAAAGTCCAACGACGTGTTTTTGCATATTCTACAGGATTTTGCATAATCTTGTTCGTGTTAAACATTAGATTTACACGTGTTTCATGGTCAAGAAAATAAAACACTTAGGTAATGCTAGGCTCTCTCTTAGCTATTTAACGATGCAATTTTTTCACATTTTGACAATGTTAAGGCTTTCATCTTTAATTTATTTTGTTTGTGTGTCTTTTTTTTGTCAAAAACCAATATTTGTTATTTTTTTACTTTATTTTTTAACCGTTCATTAAAATTTCAAATAAATTACATTTTTATAAACTACTCCATTCTACACATATTCAGAAAACATGATTTTCAATTATTTTGAACAAAAATTATAGGGGTAGCACAGCCAAAATTCTATTTTTTAGGATGTTTCCACTTCAAAAATTAGTAAACAATAAATAAATATCATTAAAAAATTATCAAAAAAATTGAGCATAAACTACATGTTACCTAATTTCTCATCAAATCAATTTTTAAAATACCAAAATAAAAGAACATTTTGAAGGAGACACAAAAGACACTATGTTACTTTTTTTGACAAAAACAACACCAATTTTTGTGGCTCCCTTTTCTAAACCCTTAATGTCTACCATTTTTTTTAAAAAAAGTAGTTTAAAAAGTAGACTCGGGGCACTAAAAACATTTGTTTGTGACATATTAAAATTTTGAGTTTAACTATCCTCAATTTCTCATCCAAGGTTAGTATTTCCTAATTTTAGAAAGGAAAAAAAATGGCCACTTAAGACCCCTTTTTGGCCCCATCTTTTTGCACTTACCCTACAATAAAAAAAAATCAAGTAAAATAAAAATATAGTAATAAAACATAGTCCATTGGAAAGTTCTCAAAAAAAATATTCCAATGATATCTTGTTTGAAAAAATTTGATACACAAGTTAAAAGTTATTGCGATTTTTAAAAACTACGCAATTAAGGCTTGAGGGGCCAAAATTAAGCCCTAACATTTTGAAGGAGACACAAAAGACACTATGTTACTTTTTTTTACAAAAGCAACACCAATTTTTGTGGCTCCCTTTTTTGAACCCTTAATGTCTACCATTTTTAAAAAAAATAGTAGTTTAAAAAGTAGACTCAGAGCACTAAAAACATTTGTTTGTGACATATTAAAATTTTGAGTTTAACTATCCTCAATTTCTCATCCAAGGTTAGTATTTCCTAATTTCATAAAGGAAAAAAAATGGCCACTTAAGACCCCTTTTTGGCCCCCATCTTTTTGCACTTACCCTACAATAAAAAAATCAAGTAAAATAAAAATATCGTAATAAAACATAGTCCATTGGAAAGTTCTCAAAACAAATATTCCAATGATATCTTGTTTGAAAAAATTTGATACACAAGTTAAAAGTTATTGCGATTTTAAAAAACTACCCAATTAAGGCTTGAGGGGCCGAAATTAAGCCCTCTAAGGGTTGGCGAATGGTTGCCTTGTGTGACCAAAATATCTCAAAATGGGTTGAGTGCTGGTATGATGGAATTTTAACCATAAATTTAACACAGTCGTTGGTGACGATCATTTGGCCATCAAATTTAAGATAGTCGCTTGAAAAAATTTAAAAATTGCCAAAAAAATCTTTAAAATATGAAGTATTTTATATGAAAATGAGGATTTTTGGGCCTTTTGGACTCAATGGTTGGATTTTTTTGACCCAAAATGCTCCAAAATGAACTTGTAATACAAAGCCCTAAAAAAATAAACCTCAAATCTAGTATTTCTTTGAAGTTTTTTTATTCTACGGATCACCATATAGTGCAAGAGAAGAGCATACTCAAATTTACTAAAATCCACCAAGATCTCTCATTTTGAAATATCTCTACCCTTAAATCTAAGAAGGGATTTGCATGGCCATGGATTTGATACCATGTAGGAGCTAAAGATTAACTCAATACCAAAGACCTACAAAATTAATGAAAACCTTCCACAAGAGAGTATGCAAGAAATGAGTTTACTTTATATTAAGATCTATTAAATATGATGATAATTTATGTTACAAAAGTGTACAATTACCTTGCTTATATAGATAATGTGTGATGAACTACCTAATGCAAAACATTGGGTGCTGCCACGATAGTGGTTTACAATTTATGGGAGATCTTGATTTTTGCTAAAATCACATATTTTTAGAAAATATAATGATTTAAGCCTTGAAATGTTCCATTTAAAGGATTCCAAATGAATATGGTTTGATCAAACCACCTTAGACCAAGCCCCCTTGGATAGAACCCCGCTAGTTTTAAACCATACTTATAACAGAGTCTCCTTCACACCTATCAAAATGCTGATAAAAAATCACCTTTTATTTACCTTTTGGGGGATAAAATGAATTCATTTAAATTTTATTTTTTTGTAAGTATGTATTCCTTTTTTTTAAAAAGGAGGGGTAAAAATTTATTCAATCAAAACCAAGATACAGAGCAAAGGCCCCACCAAACAAGGAACACGACCAAAAAACCAACAACAGTACTACAAACTCTTGTCTTCCAACAATAACCTCTCCAGGGTCCCAAGGTAATCAGAAGGTAACTCATCCCTTCCACTAATATCCCAACCATCCACATTCTCTGAGGCCCACTTTACCAAATAATCAGCCACTCTATTCCATTCTCTCGAGATATGACAAAAGGAGACAGAATCCATGGAACTGCATAAACTTTGAATCTGTCTAACCACGGAGGCTAATTGCCAACTAACATCATCCAAACTCTAGTTGTTTAGCATATCCACCACAATCTGAGAATCCGACTCGTAGATAATCCTCCTCTAGCCTAAAGAGAAACCTCTCTCAATAGCAAGGGCCTCCATAAGATTATTTGAGTGCTGCCCTTTGTAAGAAGAGAAGAAAAAAACTATACCACCATCATTACCTCTACCTATACCACCAATACCAGCATGTCCAGGGTTCCCACGAGAAGAACCATCAGTATTAATCTTCAGGACCCCAACCGGTGGAGGTGTCCACCTCCCATCACAACAAACTCGTTGCTTGACATGTCGGGGTCTTTTTCCAGAAAAGCAACCCCTTCTACTATCCCCCAGGTTCAAATTCCTCACTATAGCATAATCACCATGATCAAAATTCTCATACATATCACACTTAGCAGAGATAGTCTCCTGAAGCTTGCTAATTATCTTCTGCCACAATTGAAAAATTCCTAATTTGGAGCTACAAAAAACTCTACGGTTCCTTTCCATCCAAAGGTTCCAAATAATGAAAATAGGCCCTATAGCCCAGGCCACCTATAGGAAAGATTTCTTAGCTAGAGGCTTGCCCATACTTTCCCAAAATTCAATTAGGGAGGTAGCATGAATACAACCATGATGCCAAGCCTCCCACCACCTGTGCCATATCTCTCTAGAAAAAGGGCAGAGAAAGAGAAAATGGGAAGTACATTCCTCACTGTGTAAGAAAAGGAAGCAAATAGAAGGTCCCTGAAAACCTCGCTTGCAAAGATTCTCCCAAGTGAGACATTTCTTCTAAGCAACCAACCATAAGAAAAAATTGCATTTGGGCCAAGAATTTTTTTTCCATACCTTCTTCCACCAGGGCACCTCAACTAGACCAATAAGTATGTATTTCTTATTATAAGCTTCCAAAAAAGTATAATTTTAATAAAATTTAATTTGATTATTATACTTATTTTTTATTTCTTGTGAATGTAGGCTTTTCACTGTAAAACCAAGTTCTTTATTCTGCACATGTGGAAAAATAGCATATTATGAAAAAAAAATTGAAAAATATGAGTGCACCAAATATTGAAGTCCTTGATCCAACAAAAAAAGAAAATTTTAATTTTGATACATACAAAAAAAGTTATTCGTTATATGGTCATGCTATGTCTAAATTGTAATTGGTTTAACTTTAAAACTTGATTAAAGAAAAAATATTCAATACAAAATTATCTAACCAAGTGGAAGCACTGGATATCAGAGTTACAAATCTAAATTTGAAAGAATTAGAATTTTATCCTTCATGGAAAAAAAGTTATGCGTTATACGGTGAGTGTCATTTTTAAAAATGTTGTTTTCTGAACAAAACTAGTTTTTGAGGGAGATGGAAAAAGAAGTACAATATGATTCCAAAATTTTTGAAAAAAATACATTTAGAATCTACAGACAAAATTTCATGAAACTCTAGTTTGCATTATCTTCAAATTCTTCATAGTTTAGCTGCTATAGGTGTCCAAAAGTGAAGATTTAGTTAAGAAAAATTATTTCAATGTCTAGTTTGGCCAAAAATTGTAAACCACTATTGTGGGATCACCCCATTAAATGGCTTAAGACATTAGAATTAAATGAAAGTTAAAAATATTTAAGATATGATAAGATATTATCTAGACAACTAAGACTTCTAGAAATATGCCTAGGACCTAAGTGGACTTAACATGTAAATAGAAACTACTAATTAACTAGTTAGGAAAAACACTATTTAAAACAATAGGATCAACAACTTCATCATTTATTTGGCCATTCTCTTGAGTTAATATGCAATATCACCACACACTTTAGTAAATTTATATGACCATTTCATAGGCCATACACTTCTCCATCTAAAAATTTAGGTACTTCACCATTCTTATTTTTTCCTTATATTAGTACATATTTCTAGAGCTAGAAGTTAGGTACTTTGTGCTAATCATTACTCCCTTGAGAAGCATAACTCTTGTTATTCAAACAAAATAATTTTTTTTATAGATCCTTTTGCATTGAACAAGTTTTATTCCCTTAAGAAGGATAACTAGATTCCATGTATGGTTCATCTCTAAGGAATTAAACTCTTCCTACATAATAGCATCCCACTTGGGGATATAGAAGCTTCCCAAAAGGACTATAGATCATAAATTGAAGAAAAAAAGAGGTGTGGAGCATGTTATAACTATGACCTTGTTCTTCTAACATATAAAGGATCATCAACCCAATCACATATTTATTGCAATGTCTAACAAGTCCAAAGAGGCCCTAAGGTTGGAGAGTGTGGAGGAGAATCATCAACCTTTGAATGATGACTAGGAGAGGAATGTGAATCCTCATCATCATTGTCACCATCTAAAGTGGAGGAAGAAGAATCCTCATCAAGATCAATAAGATTAAGATCTTAAGAATTTTCATCATCATCCAATGTCTATAATGTGATGGTAGATGGAGAAGTGGTAGGAGAAGAATTGGAAGGGCTCTCCTCAATGAGAACTCCTCTTAATGAATAGCTCATGAATGGTGGGACAAAGAAGCATTTATCCTTTGAAACCATTTGGGCTCCCAATAAATATCCAAGGATTTATTTACAAATCCATAGCCTTGTGTTTCTCTACTAGGATGTGGGCTCATGCAAGAGAACCAAACACTTTAAAGTGCTCCTATGTGGGTTTTCGGCCAGTCTAAGCTTGAAGAGGAGTTGCCCCCTTCATAGCTCGATGAAGAAATCAATTATGGGTGTAATACACATAGTTAATGGCCTTAAAGTACATGTTATTGCATTATGTGACACCATTTTTCTATGGACCATATGGTTTTGTGTATTATAATTTAATACATTCTAAAGTAAAAATTGTTCAAAGGGTAAGTGCACCAAGATGGTTCCCAAAAAAGGGGCTTAAGTGGCCACTTTTTTTTTTTCTGAAATCAGCAACTACTGACCTTGGATGTGAAATTGAGGATAGCTACACTCAAAATTTTTGATGGAAAAAAAAAGGACCGCTCAGGAGTCTACTTTCTAAACTACTAATTTATTTTGAAAATGGTTGAGATTAAGGGTTCAAAAGAGGGACACACACAAATTGTTGTTGTTTCTAGAAAAAACATAACATAACAACTCTTGTGTGACCCGAGCATGGTGGACTTTTTTGTAATATTTTTAAAATCGCTCAGGTCAGAAGTTAGTTAACAGTATGTAGTAAGGACTGGATATTTTCTGATAATTTTTTAATGAATATTTGATTTTTTATTAATTTTCTAAGTGGGCACTTCCTAAAAGCAGAATTTTGGCCGTGCTCCCCCTCAAATTTTTTGAAACTAAAAGATTTTTCTAAAATTTTATTTTTTTTAAATTGTAGAATGGAGTCTAGTTTCTAAAAATATAATTTATTTCAAATTTTGATGA
>VDFB02230364.1:0-64964 GCA_007258455.2 Sequoia sempervirens | reverse complement strand
TCCAATGGAGTCTCTAGAGTTGAATTGAGTAATCTTTTGTCAAACATGAAGAAGGATATTAACAACCATTTGGTTGAATAGCTAGATACCCTCCATATAAAAAAGAATCAAGAGGAGGCAACAACAACTATTACAGAGTACTACCCACATTGTAGACAAAGGACTAACTGCAAATGTAATAAGATGGCAAGTATCTCTGAAGGGACATCATAATTTCATGCATTGGAAGGAGAAGATGGAAAAGTATTCTACATATCTCAAAGGAAACCATGGCAACCAAGACAAGGTATTCCCCAAGATCCTTTGAATGATAACATGTCATTTCCTAGTAACAATTCAAATCTTCCTCATTGGAATCCTTAGTCTTGGGCCAATATGCAAAACCAACAATGGAAAATTCCTCAATCCAATCAAAACCAACAATAGAAAAATATGTGACCATCACAAAATTACCAAGGATCTAATTCCCAATGCTCACCCCAATCAAACCAATGGAAACCCTAGTGGCAAAGAGGTCAACAATGGAAAAACTAAAACATGAATTACTAGTAGCCACAACACCCCTTATAACCACAACATCAGGCCATTATGCCAAACCCCACAAATACAACACCATAGCCACCTAGATCACCCTAGTTTCCAACATAGCTTGCACCCAACCCCAATAACAAGCCTGTTCAATAGGCCTACACTAATGAAGTTTTTCATTACCCTACTCATGGGGTAGAGGTGTGTGATGTCCACCTCAAATTGGGGAATAATTTGGCTGGATTTTCATCCCCTCAAATCATTGAATTGCTTGATGAATAACCCCTAGTAGAGACTTTTGATACTCAATCTAAGGAGCCTAAGTCAAAACGGGTTAACCAAACCAATCCAAGTCCAAAGCCTCCATTCCTTGAAAGATTAGCAATTTAAAGACATCAAAAACAAGTTGAAACTAGCTTATTGGGATGACTTAAAGATGTTTGTATCAAAATACCCCTTATAAGCCATTAAGGAGGTTCCTATATACACAAAAAAGTGAGAAATTTTCCTTAAAAATATAGGTAGGAAGAGGAAATATCCTTAGATAGTACAAGTCCTAGGACAAATTCCAAGCATCATGTTGGGAAACATTACTATTCCCAAGTATGCAAACCCTAGGAGTCTTGTGGTGTATGTA
Source organism: Sequoia sempervirens (assembly GCA_007258455.2). NCBI lineage: Eukaryota > Viridiplantae > Streptophyta > Pinopsida > Cupressales > Cupressaceae > Sequoia > Sequoia sempervirens. The sequence goes on along the minus strand of VDFB02230364.1, from coordinate 63,799 downwards.
AATATAAATGACACACTCATTAAGAAAACCCTAATTGACTTAGGAGTAACTATTAGTGTAATGAATAAAGAGACCATAAAGTTTTTATAGTCAATATAGAACTTAGACCTACACCTACTATTTTATAGTTGGCAGATAGGTCCATAGTCAAACCTAAGGGTATAATTGAAGACTTGGTGATAACACTGGATTCATGGGAGTACCTTGCAAATTTCATGGTGTTGTAGCCAAAGGATAATCTTGTAGGTTACCTACTCATTTTAAGAAGACCTTGGTTGGCAACAACAAATGCCTTCATAGGTTGCAGGTCTATGAATATGATTATCCCTAATGGAAATTTGACTAAGAAATTAGTCCTTTATCTACCATCCCAGGCACATGCAAACCAAGAACAAACCATTTGGCCTTCCTTAGATGAGGAGGATCAATACTCCTTGCAAGCCTTGATGACTATTGAATGCAATCCACTGTTAGAACACCAAGATGAAGATGACTTGATAGTAAACATCATGAAAAATGACTATGGTAGTGACCCATACCATTAGGACTTCTTGAAATGTTTACATGATCCTCTACAAAATATTATCCCTACAAGTTCATCAGAGTCAATTTCCCAAATATTTCATAATTTGTTACCTCACCAATGTATTCCAAACATAGCAGGACTTGACATATCATTAGTTCAAACAACATCCAAGACTTTAGAGATCATTTCAGGTAAAACATTGAATATTAACAATCAATTGACTAATGTATATCAGACCTCATTGATGAAAGTGTTGCAAGCACACACAACAACCTTTTCATGGGATTATCATGACATGAAGTGGATAGACCCATAATTTTGCATGCATAGGATTTACATCAATGATGATTTTAAACACATAAGATAACCACAAAGGAGAATGAACCCTCCAGTCAGAGACATAGCTAAAACATAATTGCAAAAAATTACTTGATGTAGGATTTATACATCCTATCTTTGATAGTCAATGGGTGTCACCTTTGTTAATTGTTACAAAGAAAGGAGGAAAGTGGAGATTATGTGTATACTATCGAGAATTAAATGCTACAAAGTTAGGAAGGACCACTTTCCACTCCACTTCATTGACCAAGTGCTTGATTCATTAGCAGGAAAAAAGTATTTATAATTTTTGGATGGATTTAGTGGTTACAACCAAATTAAGATTGCCCTAAAGATCGGTACAAGACAACATTTACATGCCCTTGGGGCACATATGCTTATTTTGTCTTTCCATTTGGCCTGTGTAATGCACCAGCCACTTTCTAGAGGACAGTACTGAGTATATTCTCAAACTTTTCCCATGGCTCCATGGAGGCTTACATGGATGATTTCACAACATATGGGAATACATATGATGAAGCACTTGGAAATCTAGAGAAGGTGCTAAAAAGGTGTCAAGAACACAACTTATCCCCAAGTCATGAAAAATGTTTTGTGATGATGATAGAAGGGATTGTATCAGGATATTTGTGTCAAATAAGGGAATACAAGTGAACCCCAACAAAATTAAAGTGATCTCAACACTCCATGTCCCTCAAAGACAAAAAGATGTTAGAAGTTTCCTAGGACATGCTGGGTATTATAGGAGATTCATCCAAGATTTTAGAAAACTTGTAGCTCCACTATTTTTCTTGTTGTCTAAAGATGTAGAATTTGAATGGATATTTTTTTTCAATACTCTTTTGAAGCACTCAAGGTAGCATTGACTAAAACCCTTGTCTTGAGAGGACCAAATTGGACCTTACTTTTCTACATCAATACAAATGCTTATGATTTTTCTATAGGAGTTGTACTTGGGAAAAAGGAAGGCAACAAAGAGTATGCTATATATTACATCAGCAAAAAATTATAAGGGAAAAAACTCAATTATATAATGATAGAGAAAGAAATGTTGGCAGTGGTATATGCAACAAAAAAATTCAAGCATTATATTACATGATATCTAATGTTCATACACAATAACCACACAACAATTTGGTATCTAATGAACAAACCAGTGGTTGGTGGTAGGCTTGTAAGGTAGTTATTGTTTCTTTAAGAATTTGACATCACCATTGTGGACAAGCTAGGAAAAGAAAATGTAGTGGAAAATTTTCTATCCAGACTACCAACCAAATCAGAAGAATATTTTGTTCATGATACATTCCAAATGAGGATTTATTTTCTCTATCTCTTCATACACCTTGGTTTGCAGATATTGCCAACTAACTAGTAGCAAGGTAGACACCACCTCATTTCTCCCTAAGAGAAAAGATACAATTAGTTCACAATAGTTTTCCCTACTCCTAGATAGCTAGATACTTATTTTACATAGGCCCAGATAATATTATGAGATGTATCAAAGAAGATGAAGTGTATGACATTCTTAGAGCATGCCATGATGAAACCTATGGGGGAAATTTTGCAACAAAGAGGACAACTCTCAAGATTCTCACTTGATGTAGAGGGTACTCCCCTTTACGATTTCTCAATACCAAAAACACAACTGCATAGACAATTATCTTGACTCCATTTTTTTTTTTGAAAATCAACAATAGGAACTCAAGGAAAAACCACAACTTTGTTTATATTCTTTATTTCAAAACACACAATACAAACAATTGAATTTTTGCATTATAGATTTTTTTAAAGAAAATTTACAATTATAAATCTTCTCATTGCCTTTCACTCTTTACCATCTCTCTCTGCTCATTCATTCCCTCTTTATACCTGACACCCTTGACTTGCACATTTTCCATTCATTATTCAGTCCTTTGCTTCTACATATCACATTTCATTTGATACCTTCTTCCTATTTTGTTTAGCCATCTCTTCTCAAGTCATTCGGCCTCTCCATTTCACTTGACCAATTTTCCTTCCCTTCCATTATCCATGCAGCCTTCTTACCTTTATTCCAATCAACTTCTTCTTTTAGGAATCCCCTTCCTCTCTCTATTTGTAGCCCATTTTTCTCACTATGTTGCACAACCCCCCTCCTCTACTCTCCTGCACTAAATTCTTTTTAAATTATTCTTGGATTTTACTCACATCTGAGGTGGGTGCAACCCGCCCTTCAACTTCTCATTCCTATAAAATTTCAGCTTGATTCCTATTCATCATTGTTTACATCTTTCATCGGCTGAAGATGAAATGGCACAAATGAGTTCAAGAAATTTTTTTTTATTAAAATCCAAAGACTCTTTGTTTCCTCCAATCAATGCCCATAACAAATTTATCCTGCTTTATATATTCCAATTTAATGGTTCCAAGACTTCTAAAGCTTTTGAAAAATTCATCTTATTCATTTTCTACAATCATTGCAAACTGACTCTATTTGTATACATGTATGCCAGTGTAGTGGAAACTACATATCATACACGAGTTCTAATACTTATTTAGAATTGCACCAAGTTAATTGCCTTGCTTCACACATATTTTACATGTTTTACAACCTGTCTTGCCACTTCCATGATTTGGATATGTATAACTAAATCAGTAATAAGAGCAATTATGAATATCTGATGGGAATGTTGTGCTTTCTATAGCAATTTGTACACAAATTTGAAGCATTGAACCATGGCTAAAACTCCTTCCATCATCATTGGTATCAATTGTATGTCATAACCCTTCTTGCATTACAAGTGCTTTGACAATTTCTTCATGTTTCAAACCACCACTCTTTTCTCTTTGGGAAACTCCAATGAGATGAAGTCTTCTATATTTTAGCTAGCAACTCCATTAAAAGGTTTATTAAAAATATTGACATCTATGCCCATCATCATCTTGTTAAAGTTTGTAAAATTTAAGAGGTTTAGGCACTGACAAAGAGAAAACCGAAATAAACCAAAACCAAAATTGGAAACAAACCAACAATATTTTTTTTGGTTGGTGTTGATTTCCTGTTCGCCCACGTGCTCCTACACCATCACCACTGGCTATTATTGTCCAAATATTCATAAGGATGCAGTGAAGTACACAAGGGGTTGTGATATGTGTCAAAGAATGGGAAGGAAAACAAAAATAGATGAAATTCCATTGTAGTCATAGTTAGCAATAAAACCATTTGATTTAAGTGGGGATTAGATTTAATTGGAGCAATATCACCAAAATCTAAAAACAAGGAGTACATACTGGTATGCACATATTACCTTACCAAGTGGGTGGAGGTTAAGGCTTTACAATTTGCTAGGTATGGTAATGTGGCAAAGTTTCTCTATGAGGACATATTTATAAGATATGGAGTCCCAAGGGAAATTGTCATAGACCAAGGAACCCACTTAACATCAAAGGTGATCACAAAATTGGTTCAAAATTATGAAATCAGAAATAGGAAGTACATACCTTACCACCCTCAAGCTAATGGATAGGTGGAAGTCACAAATAGGGATATTGAGAACATTCTAACAAAGATAATACACATTCATAGGAAAGATTGGGCAACTAGAGTGCTTGTGGTAGTTTTGGGCTATAGGAAAACTTGGAAAACCACAATAGGGTTTACACCATATGAATTGGTGTATGGAAAGAAGTCAATACTTCCTATTGAAGTAAAAAACTTTGAGAAAAAATGTTCAATTAGGCATGGACTTATTAGCATCACAAAAGAAGAGATTACACAACTTTAATGCACTTGATGAGATTAGGATGGAGGAAATACACTACACTGAAGTTGTTTAGAATCAAAGAATTAGATGGCATGATTAGTGTATAAGAGTGAATTTGCATCCCCTATGAAAATTCCCTTTTTTCCCTTATTTTCCTTAGAAAACCAAGTTCAGAGGCTTAATTCCACTTAAGCCCGCTGTTGGTAGTTGACTTGGCGCCTGTTTTGAGCGTCGGTGGGGGCATTTCTGTCAGGGATGCCCGTGCGGCGCGCAGAGGTCCGCATGGTGCGAAGATGTCCACACGGTGTGCTTACGTCCTTGGAAGATTCTTGCAGCTAAACTTGCAAAGGCATTACACTTCTCATTGGCAGTGAAGTTGTAATACCCCCTTTGGCCAAACGAATTGAATATGGTCATTTTTCTTCACTCCCTCTTCAAATTCACCCCTTCAACATTCAATCCAACTCTTCACAACTTCTTTTGAGCTATTTCACACTTCAAGCTTCCATACTCACACTCTTTTGCATCCATTCAAGCACACCATTGCATCAAAAGCTTCATTCAGTTACTTTAGTAGAGCACATTTGGGACCACGCCATTGCAATAGAGGCTTGAGTTTCTCCCCTTTCTCGTCCAAGCAACCTTGAGTGCTCTTGGTGGAGGTGGTAAGCTTCCCTCTCCTCTCTTCTATCACTTGGTTGAGTAGCATAGTACTGCTTTCTAGTGTTTGCATTGTATTTATTATACTATTTTTTTATCTTGTTTCCTTAGCTGTCCGTGGAGGTGGAAACACCTAAACAGGGGTCTGACTAAGGTAGGACTTTAGATTCAACCACCCAACATGTTCCCTCTTGTTATGTGTAGGTGTGCGTGTTGCTATGAAGATTAGCTAGTGAACAAATTCCTTGGTGAGATCCTTCTTATTTTCCTTACACTTGCTTTTCTACTTTATAACATTAGAGAATATTTTATTTATTTACTTGTTTCATTCTAGCCTTTTAGTTGAGTAGCTAGGTTGTTAGTCATTTTGGTGGGTTCAATCTTGTCTCTGTTGTTGTCTGGTTGTACAAATGACATCACACTTTAGAGACGTCGGTGTGTTGCGTTGTCATCCAGAGACCGCACTTATGTCCTTAGGCAGAGAGCTCCCTAAGGGGCATAGTTGAACCTAAAAACCAACTCGCCTGGCCCCACCTTAGAACTCGGGATTGTAGAGTGATTGTAGGACTTCATAATCCTCATCATTCTCATCCTTATACCCTACACGTTGCACTTAGCTAAGGTAAGTTAGGGTAGCCTCTCGCATCTTGACCCTCCATGACCTGGGGTCTTGCATGTGGTGGTCCCCTTCTCTTACATTTTTGGTGAACCTGACATAAAGAACAATGTTCTTTGAAAAAACTAGGAATTTATTTACCCCTACTTGGTGGGGTCATAACTTTTGACTCGGTGCTTAGAATTCAAAACAATTTGCACTGTTGGTAAGGTCTCCTAAAGAAATAATTTAGTCCCTAAAATACAAGTTCCTTCGACAATCAAATTTTAGGGACTGACACAAGTTCCGACCTCAAATTCCTCTTCGGAGACCTCTAAAAATGTAAATTATTAGAACATAGAAAATACCAAATTTTTTTTGTAATGGATTTAATATCTTCTTTTATTTGTTCTGTATCTAACTTTGTTCAAAATGTTAGTGATGTTATGTTTAATTCATGTGATAGTGACTTGGCTTTACCCATGTCACTTGGTATCTTTGATCCTTCTCATGAGATTCCTCCTACTTCAGAGGGTATCTTGTTGCAAGAAGATGAAATCATTGATATCTTTCTTAATGTTACTCTACCTACTCTTAATTCCAATGCACTCTCTTCTAGAGATGATGCATTTATGAATAATAAACCTTTGATTCATTCCAATGTTCTCCTTTGGGAGGATGATTTGTCACAAAACAGACACCCTAAATGTTTAGAAATGGGATTAAATTAGCAATCAGTTGGAAATACTGGATTACTTTCAAGTTGTGGGTACCCTATTTGAAAGTAAACCTCCGGGTTCTAGGCCGGCTTCCTATTAAATTTTCAGGTTAATTACTAGGTAACTTGTAATGGAAAAGGGTAAAAAGGCTTGAAATAAATGCATTGAAAACTGTAAACTATGGGTGATGCACCTAATTGATAAAAACATGCAAATTTGACTCACAATAATTCTTAGAAAATCTATCCACACGAATCAATTTAACAGTTTGATCACAAAAATGATTCTGAGGAAGGCTTGAATAAACTTCTTTGAAGGAGAACTAAGTTCTCACAACATGAAAAGAAAGGATTATTTCAGTACACAACCTAAGACCTGTGACTTTCACTATTTTTTAATGCATGCAAGTATAAATGAGACAATGATTTTAAAGGTTCTAATATTAAAACACAGTAAAATCTCATCCAATCATTCATAAAAAAAACACAGTGATAAGGTAGATACTTGACTTCACTGAAATTAAAGGAATCTTTGCAAAAAATGACATAAATTGAACCTGTAAACTTGTTGTTGTATACTAATCTAAAACTAAAAGCCGAGTTACAAAAAAAATCTCTTTACAAAATGCAAAGTCTGAAAAATAAGAACTAGTGTAAAATGACTAAGTCATTACACTTATACAAAAATCCTTTGAAAGGCATGGAGGTGAAACTGAAAGTGAAACTCAGTGTAAAAATTGATATCTCCAAAGCAAATCCCGAGCAGAAATAAAAATCTCCAAAAAGAAGGCCCAAACTCATGCAAAAATGAGTGAGCTCAGGCTCAAACTAGCTATCAACTCATAACTAATCCATGGAGCACTCAAATTGAACTGAAAATCCCTCAAAAAGTGGGTCCAAGTATGTGAAAATCATCTTGTTTATGTCATTCCGCCCATGCACATCAGAACTCCATCTTCATGTCTAAATCAATCATGCATGAGTGATAACTAGCTAACTCAACCTTCCTTCTAAAATAGTTTATTTGAACAAATATTAAAAACAATCAGTAAAAATTGTTTTAATAATGTTAAATAAGCATTGCAAATAGCATGGAAGGCTTAAAAAGTGTTTATTTGATAAAAATAACATATCACTCCTTATATCTCTGGAGCCCATCTCTAACTCAATGCTTTAATAAATATTTCATATTCCTTGGCATATAACTTTATCACCTCCATTTTGCATGATTAAGTCGATGTCTTCACAATTCAAGACCACAGTAATAACATGAAATGACTTTAATTTAAAACATCAACAAATGCCATCATCAAACTAGGGAAAGTAAAAAGGTATCAAACCCTATTTTCCTACTTATTCATCTTGCATTTGGTGAACAACCTGTTGTAGTGCCTCCATGCATCTCCAAACCCTAGCCGCCATTGAGCTGGAAATCTCTGTGTTAAGTGCCATTTTCTACTAGATTCAAGATGCCTGGAGTATGGTAAGTCTAATTATGCTAAGAAATCTGGAGGTTTTTATGTTTTGAAAGCTTTTCTAACCCTTTAGGTCTCCATGATAAAGTCTTTTATCTGCAAATACATTTCTCATTTTATTTTCCTTGGTAACCTTATGCTAATTGGCTCAACCATCTGTTGTTTTCTGTATTGGACTTCATGTGAGTATATCGACTGAGCTTTTGGAACTCAAACCTTTGTGACTCCTACCATTTCTGAGAGAATTTCTAGAAGATTTTCTATGGTTACATGTTGGGACTGCATGGTAAGTCTTTTATGTATCTCTTTTCCTAAGAAGTTTGCTTCATTTCTATGGAAAAATGAAAACCCATCTACATTTTTTGCATATACTTTATTTTGGAATTAATAAGAAGCTTCAAAAAATGTTTTTCTCCATATTGTATCGATGTTTCATCACTCTGACACTGAAATTGAAGACATTTCTAAAGCTTATATGAGTATTTGAAAAGCGGATTTTTTTTTTCTATTGCTTTCCCAAAAAATGTGGGTACCCTCTTTTCCTTTCTTGTCCATTTCCAGAGATAATGAAAACTGAATCTTTTCTTTGGTATTCTAGCATATCGCTTTCACTATTTTGAGGGTCTTTTGTACTCTTACTAGCCATAGCCTTCACATCATTATAGGTACTTGGTATGTTTCTTTATGCTTTCTGAATAATGTATCTCTTTATTGCAGGAAGAAATTGAAGGGATTATTGCATTGTTCTATTTTCTTGTAAATGAGTGAGGGCTCTGGAACCCTAAGCCAAGACTTGTATTTAATCTTTGAACCTTCTTTTATATTCTGTCAAAACAAAAACTTAAGGGTTTTTCTTCTATATTCAGTCAAAACAGAATACATGCTCACTATGAATCTCTATTTTTTCCTTTCTGAGTTTTTACTGAAATGAAAACCCTCTATATGTTGCATTCACAGCCTGATAAGAGCGAACTAGTTTTTTAATGAACGCTTGAAGCCACCTATAGAAAAGCATGAGAATCTTGTAGTCGTGACATTGAATCCCCCTGCAACATCTTCAAGGATTATCAAACTTGTATGAACCCATTTATAACATCTTTCTTTAAATTCCATGATTGAATTTGGAAAAGAGGACCATCCAAAGTCTTGAGTGCTTATTACCATTTGATATTGTCCTACATTTTTGCACTATCTTAGTAAGGACCTCTATTTGATGACGACATAGATTTATTTTTGTTACAATGGTCAATTTCTTCCATGTTAGATTGTTCATTGTAAATGCATTGATTGTCCTGGGTAGTGTAGTCCAAGATTCATGTACATGCTAATCACAATGTTTTCCTTACAAGTCTTTTCCTCCTGACTACATAATGCACCTCTTGTATGTACTGTTTGAATCATTCTTATTTGTGATAGCCACTTGTTCTTTGTATGTGACAAAAACTCTCTTTCTATTATGAATGGCTCATTTGTATTACATAATTGGAAAGTATGATGCATCCTCAAACTGCTCATGGATGTTTCACTCAAAGATTGAAAAAAATGAAAATAATAATCTTTTGTCATTATTTTGTACAGCTCATGTATGACTTGCATGATGTATGTGCTCAAGTGATAAAACTGGGTATCTCTTTTGCTTAAGCTACTATGATGAATATTCATTGTTCTTTGTATGAGATAGCTTATTTATCATGCCAATAATGGTTGTTTGATCAACTTTTCATTCTTGGAGAGTGGTGATTAATTTTATTCCATACTGCTATCCCATTTAATGAGGAAACTTATGCATTCAATATGGTGTTTGTTTCAGCTTTATTCACTATATTGAAAAGTTGGATGAATCACTGCTGTCACTTTTCTTACATGTTGTTTATGTCGGTGTTTATGAGTTGGGCTCAACCCTTGTGGGAGCCACATTTTTCACCACTCATAACAATGAGACAATCTGATTATACATGTACCTACACGCTAAACAAACATATTAACAAAATAATTGAAGTTGGATGCTTCCATTGGACTTTGGGCCTTCTGATTTTCATTTGTTCAAATCATTTGATGATTTCCTTATTGAGTGTGTTCTACATTTCTATTGGAAATGTAGGAATGAGGTAGAATGTGATTCTTCATTGCTCTAACACCACCCTTTTACAATCTTGCAGGAAACCTATGGAGCTTGGAGCTGAACAATCTAGAGACACGGAAGACACGACAACTAAAGACTTCAAATGTGACAATGATTCGTCATTCCAGGCAATAACAAATTACCTTCTCTCTTATACCTATATTACCTTTAGTTGTGTTGTGCAAATTTCTTCTTTGTATTCATTATTTGATTATGAAAATCAAATTGGCTACTCAATGCTATACTTGAAAAGGACTTTGTTTCATAATGAATAAAAAACAAATATTTTTTATGCAATTTATGAGTCTCTTCTATTACAAAACATTCAGAATCAAATTTGGAATCTTGAATTTATAAATACTTTTAGTAGAAATTTTGCACCTTTCTGTGATGAATGCAATTCAGCTCCACCTGTTTTGAGTTATAGCTAAAAATAGGTAACAAATACATTCATGAATGATGAATCTCTTATACCTTCCAATTCACTCTCTTCTAGGGACGTTGCATTTGTGAACGATGAACCTCCTTCCACATCTGATTCTCCCTAGATTGATGTTGAGAATGTTCCTTCAAATAACTATTCCACATTTGATCCTGTTTGGATTGATGTTGAGAATACGTATTCAAGTAATTGTTCTACTAGCTGTGATGATTTTGTAAATGTAGTCTATGTGTCTGCTGCCCCTACAAGGCCTAAGAGACTAGTTATTTATGTAACTCCAGCTAGTCCTTCTTCTAAAAGGATTTTTTCTATTGATGGTGTTTCATTTGATGGTGGTTCCCTTGATCTTTCTAAGGCTCCCTCTTATAGAGCAATAGCCCATAGTTATGAGAATAGAACAAATAAACAACCAATCCTTCCTCAAGCACCTAAACCTACAATTAAAGCACCTAGTGATTACGATCATGTTGAGCAACTTTAGGTTACTCCGACTAAGATCTCACTGTGGGACTTGCTTCAGTCTACTCTGGTTCATCAAGTTATTCTTCAAGAAGCCTTGCAAAAGATTCTCTTGCCTTATTTCGCTAGGCTGACAGATGCTAATGCATTGATGGTGTATATTTGTGCGGGTTCACCGAATATTACATTATATCCATAAGAGCTCCCACCTCTGGAAGTACAAAAGCAAGTAGACCCTTTAATGATCATAGTTAACATTAATAAAATTGGCATTAGATGTACTCTCATTGATGCTAGTTCGACACTTAATGTGTGTAGTATTGATCTATTGTCTAAGATTAATATTGAATCATCTTCTCTTAATGATTCTTCTGTTGTTATCCACAGGTTCGGTAATGTTGAGTGACAAGCTCTAGGTATAATAGTATTACCTTTGCAGCTTGGACCCGTTACCATACCCACCCTTGTATATGTTATGGCAAAAAAGTTACCTTATAACCTTCTTCTTAGTAGACTGTGGATTCATGCTATGGGTGCAATCCCATCTACCTTGTATAAATCTATTAAGTTCATTTGCAATAATCGAGTAGTCACAGTCAAAGCTAACCCTGATGCTATGCACTTATGTGAGATGGCAGCTATCATCCAGGTTTCAGTTGTGCCTACTCTTACTCCTTTGGTATCTTCCAGTGTGTCTATGTTTACTCCAATAGTACCTACTACAAAAGGAACTCTCGAGATAGATGTCCCTGAAGAAGATCCTCCTGAAGCAAGGAGTCCTAAGTGTGCTCCTTCTACCGCTTCTCAAAGGAATGCATGTCTTGGTGATGATTGGGGTCCCTTAGACTTTACAAATTCATTTATTCAGGAATATAAAGTCAACTCAATCCGCTTGGACCTTCCAAGCACATCCTCCACACCCATTGTCGAGGATGGTCACTCTTCTATATCGTGGGGTAAGGTGGATGCGAATTGTAATGTACTTAGTGTTGATCCTCCTTCTGAGGAAGAGGATTACGCTCCTGCTAAAGAAGATAGTGTTGGTAGTCCTGCCAATAAGGATGATGGTGATCCCATAGAGGAGTGTGATCCTCATTGTTGGGACAATGCTCTTTATGGGGATCCTCCTTCTTTTCAAGACCTACAAACACGTTACAGCCCCAACTTTAAGCTTGTCTCTAAATATGGCTACGAGTGTAAAGGTTGTGGGTGTAACAAACAAGGCATTCAAGTCCCTATAGAATTCATAGCCGTAAATGTACTTTGGGACTTGGTTGCTCGAAGGAACGATCTAAACAGAAGCCATGGTTGAGTGACATGAATTTTTCTCAACTTCGTCCCGTTGAAAAGATTCTTCCTCCATTGTCTTTTATATTTGCGCCTTCTTCTTCTTCTTGTGAGAAGTCAAACCTTTCTCCACAAGGGAAAGGGTTGCTTCTCGCTCCTCATCATTTATCTAAGAGCGTATTTTGTTGCGGCTTCTAAAATCTTGCTTAATCACTCTTCCTTCTCCTACACGTAATAGAACTCATAAACATGATAAAGAAAAAAAATCTTTTTGTGCATACCATTGAGTGCTTGGCCATTCCACTAGTGAATGTAAGGCCTTGAAAGATAAAATACAACATCTTCATGATTCAGGTTCCATCAAACAAGTGATATTGAGGTTTACCTCTATCCTATTCTAAGAATCTTGCATGGTTCTCCTCCCTTGTATGCTGGGGGCAGTGATCACTTGTTCTAGAGATGTGTGTCCTTCTTAAGGACCCGCTCTTTCTTTTGAGGGGTTCTTGAGGAACCCCTTTTGAAAGTCTTTACCTTAAATGAATTCTTTGCATCTAGCTTGGGAGCAGCCTGGCTAGACCTTTCTTTTCAAATGGTGCATCCCTTAAGTGGACCCATCTTTTTTCACGTCGGGTTCCCAAGTGACCCCTTTGAAAGTTTTCCAATTTATCGATGGTCTACGTGACTATCCGCTTCTTGCCTACATGGCCACTTTTTGACATGTTCTATCTACAGGTAGACATGTCGCCACTTTTTGACTCTGTGGAGTCTGCTTCCTTTTGTTTTCTCCATGTGAGAGATATTGGGGGATACCTCCCTACAAGTCTAAGAGCCTGTAGAGCACTTCCTTTGAGCTTCCTCCATGGGAGAGATCTTGGGGGTGGCTCCCTTACAGGTCTGCAGGTCTGTAGGGAACTTTCTTGGGGTTTCCTTCATGTGAGAGTTCTTGAAGGATACCTTCCTCAGGTCAATAGGCCTGTAAGACACTTTGTTTTTCCAAATTCATAGTTTTGAGCAACTATGGAGTCCTTCACGTTTCCTACACCTTCGGGTATGTGAGACCGAGTACTACTTCCTCGATGGTTCAGGTATACTTTTCTAACTCTACTATCTTCTTGATCTACTTTACCGAGCACTCATCAGTACTCGTGCTCGCTAAAGTGGGGGAAAAATGTATAAGAGATAATTTGGATCCCCTATGCAAATCCCCTTTTTTCCTTTATCCACCTTAGAAAACCAAGTTCAAAGGCTTAATTCCACTTAAACCCATTGTTGGTAGTCCACTTGGTGCATGTTTTGAGCATTGGTGGGGGCGCTTCTGTTGGGGACGCCTGCACGGCACGTAGATGTCCGCGTGGCACGCTTACTTCCTTAGCAGATTCTTGCAGTTGAACCTGCAGAGGCATTACACTTCTCATTGGCAGTGAAGTTGTAACGCCCCCTTCAGCCAACCGACCTGAATATGGCTATTTTTCTTCACTCCCTCTTCAAATTCACCCCTTCAACATTCAATCCAACTCTTCACAACTCGTTTTGAGCTATTGCACACTTCAAGCTTCCATACTCACACTCTTTTGCATCCATTCTCACTCACTTCAAGCATTCAAGCACACCATTGCAGCAAAATCTTCACTTCGTCACTTTGGTAGAGCATGTTTGGGACCACGCCATTGCAACAAAAGCTTGAATTCCTCTCATTTCTCCTCCAAGCAGCCTTGAGTGCTCTTGGTGGAGGTGGTAAGCTTCCCTCTCCTCTCCTCTATCACTTGGTTGAGTAGCATAGTACTACTTTGTAGTGTTTGCATTGTCTTTATTATACTATTTCTTTATCTCGTTTCCATGGCTATCTGTGGAGGTGGAAACACCTAAACGGGGGTCTGACTGAGGCAGGACCCTATTCATCCACCCAACATTTTCCCTCTTGCTATGTGTAGGTGTGTGTGTTTGTAGGAAGATTAGCTGGTGAACAAATTCCTTGGTGAGATCCTTCTTATTTTCCTTACACTTGCTTTTCTACTTTATAACATTAGAGAATATTTTGTTTATTTACTTGTTTCATTCTGTCCTTTTAGTTGAGTAGCTAGGCTGTTAGTCATTTTGGCGGGTTCAACCTTGTCTCTATTGTTGTCTGGCCATACAGACAATAGTGCACTTTAGAGACGCCAGCGCGCCACGCTATCGTCCAAAGACTACGCTTACATCCTTGGGCAGATAGCTCTCTGAGGCACAAGTTGAACCTAAAAACCCTAGCCCCACCTTAGAACTCAGGATTGTAGAGTGATCATAGGACCTCATAATCTTCATCATTCTCATCCCTATACCCTACATGTTGCACTTAGCTAAGGTAAGTTAGGGCAGCCTCTCATGTTAGAGTAATAAGTTTTTTCACTTAATTAATTTAATCATATTGGTTAATTAATTAAGCCACTTATCGCTTTAGATTTACTCAAGCTAGACTTAGGAACACTAATAATTAATTATTTATTAATTATTAAGTGTGCACACTAGGGTTTCCCTTTTAGGTTTTCTTTAGGGTTTCTTGATCTCCTTCATAAGGATTGATCACATTGTAATTATTAGATTCTCGTAATGCATTTTTTGGTTGAGGCTTGCAAAACATCTTATTTGGTTTTGAATATATTTTGCACATGATAGGTTATTGCATGCAGGTGATTCTTGGGGTTTGTGAAGCTAGGTTTCTCAACTTCTTCATGGTATCAGAGCTCCAGACCTGTAGATGCTTGTTCATCTTTTGAAGATATTTCCTCACAATGATTTTTTTGTGCAAGGGTTTCAAGATAGGCATCTTTTTGTGGATTTGGGGGTAGCCATTTTTTTGGGTATTTTTGTACAAAACAGACCTTTCCCTTGGGTTTGTAGTGCCCAAAAACCCCTATTTTCATATAAATTTTTTCCATTTTGGACACAGTCGACCGGAGAGGTAAAAAAAATTTTTCCCCAAGGTCGTACAACCCCAAGGCATGCAGTTCGAGGCTGATTTTTCAAAAAAATCAAAAAATAAAAAAGTGCATAAAAAATATGTGCTACAAATTATAAAGGCCAGTGCCACCCACCTACCACCCAGCGGCCACCAGCCACCGCTCCTGCCACCGATGCATAGCCCGTTCGCCGCTCCACCAAGGGTTTAGCCCGGCTTGCCAGGATGTGGTCACATTGTGATTGAGCGCTTTATGCTTTAGGCCATGTCGGTCCACCTAGCCCTTTGCATGGTCATATCGGCAACTAAGGGCTCCGTCGTAGCCCCTAACCGCTAGCCCCTTGGTCCTGCATGTGACTAGGGGCTCTAATTTTTTAGCCCTGAGGGATGTAGAAGGGTTATTGGGAAAATTCAGAGCAGTTTCAGTAAATCGGGCATACGATCTCCATTTTTTGAAAACGAGATACCCTTGGAAAATTGATTCTGACGCCAATCCAGTGGTGTAGGTGTGATTTTTTTATTTTTCTATTTTGATACTTTTTTCGGCCTCTGAAGTCAAAAGTTGCTATTTTCACTCTGGAGGGCATATCTTTTGGCTCACTTATCCATTTTTCGCAATTCAAGCAGCATCAGAAAGATGGTTTACTCCTTTTCTCAGATCTTAGACCTGATTCTTCTAGATTTTTCACTAGGTATCTCATTTTTTTGTCTAATCTCAACCTTTCCTTTATGACTTATTTTCATGGGAAACGTGTAATCAGGATTTTTTTTAGATCAAAGAGGATTTTTTTTTGTTTTGTGAGTATATTTTGTTGTGTTTTGTCATGGGTTCACTTAATATTGTACCCCTTACTCCATTCAACTATTTTTTTTGGAAAAAAAAATGGAGATTCATTTGAAGCACAAAGGGTTGTACAGGGTGGTCATGGGTATGGAAGTTGAACCTACAGGTGCTACTGAAAAGAGAAAATGGTTTAATAGGTGTGATGAGGCTTTTGGTACTTTATGTCTATCTCTTTCTTTTGATCATCTTTTTCATGTTGAGTCTCGCACTACAGCTAATGAGATCTGGACTACTTTGGATTCTTTGTTTGGGAAGCAGGATACTATGAGAGGGTTTTAGTTGGAGAATGAGCTTATTGGCTTAAATCCTAGGGATTTTAATAGCATCTAGGAGTTTTTCACTAAACTCAAGTCTCTTAGATTGCATTTGTCACAATGTGGTGTTTAGAAGGAAGACTCTCAGTTGATATTGTCCATTCTTTCTAAGCTTGGATCAGATTATTCAGTTTTTGTATCTACCTTTTATGCCACTAGGGATGCACTTGGTACTAGAATTACTATGCCTTCCTTTGATGATTTTGCATCTTCTCTCACTCAAGAGTAGGCCAAGTTGGATAGCATGGGAAAGTTGAAGCCCTCTTTATCATAGGCACTTATTGCATCACAGGAGCCCAAAGATTAGAAGGCTTCTATAGGCAAAGGCAAGAAACAAAA
Organism: Sequoia sempervirens; assembly: GCA_007258455.2. NCBI lineage: Eukaryota > Viridiplantae > Streptophyta > Pinopsida > Cupressales > Cupressaceae > Sequoia > Sequoia sempervirens. The sequence continues at coordinate 47,001 of VDFB02230364.1, read as the reverse complement.
ACAAAAGGATTCCAAATCTCATGAGCAACAAAAGGAGTCCTCAGATTCATCCTCCTCTTCTAAGGGGAAATCATCTAAGAAGGAGAAGGTTCCATGTGCATATTACAAGAGAGAAGGACATGTAGAACATAGTTGCTATAAGGACATTGATGAGATGAAGCATCTTCTTCAAAAACATCAGATTGATTTTCCTTCTAGGATGTTTGCATCATCTCCTTCCCCTCATTCTTCTTCTTTAGAGCAGCATGATAGGGGAACAACTGGTTTACATACTTCATCAGATATGAAAGGACATGCTCTTTGTGCTACTTCAGGTCTTGGATCAGGGAGATGGCTTCTAGATTCAGGAGCATCTCATCATATGGGATCTTCACAGTCTATGTTCACTTCCTTTGAGCCTTGCACTATGTATCCTATTTTGATGGGAAACAATACATACATGAGTGTTATAGGGAAGGGGTCTATTAGTTTTGGGGACAACACTTTTCATGATGTCTGGTGTGTTCCTCATTTGATGAACAACCTTCTTTCCATATATCAGATCACACATGGAGGCAATGGGAGATTTGTGGAGTTCACACATAATTCGGTTATCATCAGAGACTTGGAGAGTAGAGAATTTATTGCTACTGGGGTGGTGGATCACTCATCTCGGTTGTATTCCTTTGCAAATTTTGCTACTGATGGTGTTTTTTTTCCTATAGCTACTCATCACACTTCTAGTGTGAATCATCATTCAGAGGAGACATTTAGCTTCTTGAACATTGGTTTTCTCACTTCAGATCTAGTTCTTGAGTCATCCATTCCATCTCCTCCATCTCCTATTACAGTTGCTAATACTTCTATGGCTACATATGTGGTTTCTTCCATTTCAGTGCAGCAGGACCTAGTTTATCATTCATCTTTGGAGGTTTCTCTTCAATCTTCACCTACTTTGACTTCTTCATTGGTTGAGGTCACACCTGCTTTTGTGGAGACATCTTGGGCTACACCTACTTCACCTTCATAGATTGCATTCATGAGGCCTCTTCCCTCTCACTTCTTTCAGGAGATGCAATTTCTTTAGTCTTTTTGGAGCTATTTCATTCTGGGGGGGCTATGTGGTCTCTTCATTCCTCTCTTCTGGGGGGGTTCATTCATGTATCTTTATGATGGATGGTTTCCTTGGGGAGTCTTATGGATTCCTCCATCTTTCATCACTTAGTTTTTTTTTGCATTCTATTTTGGGGAGGAGTTTTGTTCCCATGTGGTTTTCTCCTTTACCCTGTTCGATTTAGTTTGCATTGCATTTGTACATGGGTACCTGATTAGGCCTTGTTGTTGAGACCCATCTTTGCTTTTATGCATCTTTTCCTAGTGTTTTAGCTACTCCCTAAGTTCATCTTAAGGGGGGGTGTTAGAGTAATAAGTTATTTCACTTAATTAATTTAATCATATTGGTTAATTAATTAAGTCACTTATCACTTTAGATTTACTTAAGCTAAACTTAGGCACATTAATAATTAATTATTTATTAATTATTAAGTGTGCACACTAGGGTTTCCCTTTTAGGTTTTGTTTAGGGTTTCTTGATCTCCTTCATAAGGATTGATCACATTGTAACTATTAGATTCTCTTAATGCATTTTTTGCTTGAGGCTTGCAGAACATCTTCTTTGGTTCTAAATATCTTTTTCACATGATAGGTTATTGCATGCAAGTGATTCTTGGGGTTTGTGAAGTTGGGTTTCTCAACTTCTTCATCTCACATCTTGACCCTCCGTGACTTGGGGTCTTGCACACGATGGTCCCCCTCTGTTACAATCAATTCATCAAAACTAAGGAATTTAGTGTAGGCAATTGGGTTCTTCTCTATGACGCAAGATATCATGACTACAAGGGAAAGTTACAAACAAGGTGGATTGGTCCCTATGAAATCAAGAAAGTGTTTCTCAATGGAGCCATACACCTACATATAATTGATGAAGTCAAGTTCTCCTTATTGGTTAATGGACACAAGCTATATTTGTACAAGAAACAATTATAGAAGGATGATTTCCTTCTTTCATTAATTCAACAATTTGAGCCTTCACTTGACAATTCAACTACATCAAATACAATTTATACACGTGAATCAGTAGAGGAGCTACCTAGCTCACCTACTATTGTTACACATGTATGATTTCTAACACAACTGACAAAGCACACATTACACATGATGATGAACAACACTCATTTTCTACAATAATCAGCGAAGTTGTAGGGACCTATAGCAACATGCCTAAAGGTGACAATATTTAGAAAGGTACCTATTACTGGAGGCAACTATAGCAATTATCTGACAATCATTTTAAAAATCCCCATCGAATTAATTGCATATCCCTAAATTCCACCTCCATAATTCTTCTCATGTAGCCTATACACATCCTAACATGTAGAATTTACATCACCTTTTTTTTCCTCCCATGTATCATACATTTCATTCCACATCCCATCTACCATACATCCCAGAACCTTTCCAAACCATCATTTACCATGCACTATCCATTCAGATACCTAAAATCAAATTGCAATTACGAACACTCACATCAAATCTCATTGCGGGTAGTAATCAACAATTTCTCATTGTGGGGTGAAAATGAGGGAATGAATGAATGATGATGTATTCAGACCCACTTTAAAATCTTCCACTCAAGGATAACCCTAGAGATCTCAATGCAAAATAGCAAGAGATATTACAATAGAGTTGTCGTAGGGATTGAATGTGATCTAATAAGGCATTCACCACCAAGTCGATGCTTGGAAAAGACAATGAAATGCAATGTGCAATGAAAAACCCTAATTGAATGCAAATTTGAAATGAATGACCAAAAAATGCAAGTGAAATAACACAGAAAAATATAAAATTGAAAGTGTGCACCTGGGAAATTGAAGAAGGAAGAATGGAAGTTTGGATCACTAGAAAATTTGTTGTCAAGGTTGACTGGGACTCATTCGCCAAGCTGGACGAATCAGTCCAATTTCTAGGAAAATGTGCAAGAATAGCTGCCAAAAGGGTGTCCACATCTATAAAAATATCTGTCAGGCCTGTACAGTGGAACTCATTTTCCAATAGTGGTGAATCAATCCACTTTTTTTTTTTCTAGAAATTCTAAACTGGATTTTGTTCCTTAGTTTTCTTTGCTCTTCCCGATTGGTTTCTAGATCTGAAACTACAAATTACCACCTGTAGGTCTTCCCCAAGTCCCTCCAAGGCTTGATGAAAACTTTCATAATTTTGATCAATTGACAACATTTTTATCCAATCCTGATCCTTATGAAATACGCAACCTAAATTTGCAAATCACATGCAAAGGAGAGGGGAAAATGTTGTATGGTTAGTGAATAGGGGTTTTCCTTGGTCAAACTCCTTTTTGGTAATTAAACCTTGAAATGAAAGAAAATATGAATGGAGAATGATAAATGAACAAATAACAATGTTGCAACTCACCAAACCCTAGCAATAAGGTGTTGAAACTATGATTGAAATGGCTGCAATGGATGTGGTTCTTGACTCTTGCTTGAATCATAAACCCTACATCACAACTGTTAGCACAATAACAAACATGATGAATGAAATCTTTGACATGATTATTGGAACTTGAATGCTTCTCTAAAATGCTTGATAATCTACCCTTGAAGACTTTTGAATGCTCTTGTGAATGCTCAAATGCTCTTGTGAACTCTCTTGAATGCTAGGTGGGAATATGAGTAAGAACCTTGTATTTATACTTGATTATACAAGAATTCTCGAAATTACAACACTACAAGCCAACATCAAATCTAGGAGGATAAAATCTCGCCAAAAATTTAAATTAAATTTGAATTTTGGTCACATGAGACTCATTTGCCCAAGGTATTGAACGATTCCCATCAGACATAATGTATGGGACCAAAAATGAAAAGTGCTTAGAAATGTGTGAAAACCAGTTCAAGGCCGAAAGATCTAGGTGGGACTCACTTTCCCAAGGTGGAAAATGAGTCCTAGATTCCTAAATTTGGGCCACACAAGCCATAAACACATGAATTATGATTGTTTATGAATTGGTGTTAGGATTATCCTCGAAAAGATGCAATAAATTAGGCTTGTGGATGTAAAATGGGGACAATTAAAGCATAAGAAATCCAAATTATTAATGACAAGCCTAGAGAAGTGTGAAGGTGTGTTACAACACTTTACAACACTCCAAATAAGGCAAGATTAATGTTTATTTTGATTAAAAATATATTTATTAAGTTTAATTATTTGATAAACCCTAGAAAAGTGTGAAAGTGAGCTACAACAATTTAGAAAGGTTTCATTAAAATCTATTAGTTCACAAGGGCCCAAGACTTAATGTGAATGTGTCAACCACATTACAACAATGAATCAAGGCAACATTAAGCCAAAATCACAAGGAGGGCCCAAACAAGCCAAAAAAAGTAGAAGGGTTACTTTTTTGGTGACTCCATCTAGCCCCCACTTTAGTGAGAGGATGAACTTGCTTCAAACTCACACTAAAGTAGACGAACATGCATAAAGAGGGGTTCAAATGTACCAATTCCAATAAGATGAGATAACAATCAATAGGGAAGATCCCATGGAAAACCAACATAGGCACAAAGGAACACACATGAGAATGATATAAAGAGAAACAACAAAGCACGAGCATGCACTGTCAAAGAAAAAAGAGAAAAGGAAAAAGATAAAAGAGAATTGGATCAAGCTTCAACTATTTTTCCATCCTGATGTGGATCAGATTTAGGTTGTTTGTCTAAAAAATGCATACTCCCTCTTAGGTGACAAAACTTTAGGCTATGGACACTGGGTGAGAATTCCTAAAAGGTGAGAAACATACACTCGTGGATAGTATGCACTCAAACACACACAAGTGGCTATGGAGAAATTCATGCCTTGGATCGGGCTTCCCGCTCAAACCATACCAAAGTTATACCCCCTGATAACTTTAATAAGGCGCCACATAAAAATTATTTTTGAGCTTCATGAGACAGGAAAAACTTTGTATGCTTGGAGCTCATGAACAAATAGGATGGCTCTAAAGGCATGCAAGTTGTGCTATGCAAGGTGTCCATATAACAATAAATGAAAAATGCAACATGCAAAGAATGTTCAAAGGATTATTTCTAAGTTCATGTGAGGTACTTAACTTAGGGAACATTGTGCCTAATGTCTCCAAGAGAGGACCAATTAAAGAATAGAAAATTCACAACTTAAGGGATGCAGTGTGTCACATCAAGCCACTAAGAGGAATGCAATATGCTAAGATAGATCACGCTCTTGAAGGACATCACACCCAATGTCATCCACAAAGTGACAAACACATCGTATGCAGTAAGAAAACTACACCAAGAACCATGAAAAGTAAAAAAATAAAAAAGAATAATGCCAATGTATGCCCCCACTTTAAATAAATTGCTAAAAACCATATTGTGAGCAATTACTTTAAAGTAGCAAATGAAAAATGAAAACAAAAAAGAAAGGTCCATGAGATCCAACTTGGAAATCCCTATCCCAAGTCATATTTTTCCACTTGTAAATCTACATCATGTGAAAGAAAAAGAAAAGAGGGGTTTCCCCAAAATGAAAACACCAAACACATAAGAGATCTATGGATTTGGGTTTAGTATGTTCTTTGCTGCAATATTTTTAGAGAACTCGAAACTGTCATCATCCCCCAAATACACATAGAACTGGAAGAATGACACAAAGAGAGAGAAAACAAAGAAAAACCTTTTAGGTCAACATGGAAGAGACATTCAAATGTCTCAATGCCTTGTGTCATCCCCAAAAGGAAAACACAAGACAAAAGAGAAAAGGATAAAATGAAAAGGCAAAGGAAAAGGAAAAGGGAAGTCTTTTGGGTCAACATGGAAGAGACATGAATGTCTTGACGCCTTGAGTCATCCCTAGAGGGAAAATACAAGACAAAAGAGAAAAGAGAAAATGAAAAGGAAAAGGAAAAAGAAATCCTTTTGGGTCAACATGGAAGAGACATGAATGTCTCGACGCCTTGCGTCATCCCCAAAAGGAAAACATAAGAGAAACAAACAAGAGATAAAAAGTGTGAAATAAGAGATTTACGACATAAAGAAGAATGAAGATACAAATAGAGGAATGTCACAAAGAGAGAGAGAACATCAAACAAAACATCATAGGGGATCACATTACACACATTCAATCAAAAGAAAATGAAAAAGAAATAATGCAAAAGACTAATAAGGCACAGGCGAGTCAACCTATGAGTAGGTCATCTACCTCCCAATCTCAGTATATATAAGTGAAAGGTAGACAACACAGCTAAGGGACAATGGAAAATGCAATAATAGGAAAATGCTATCGACTTCTTTCCCCCACTAAGTGTGAGACAAGAATGAGCCAAGGTAGGTGATGAGAAAGGTCATGTAATAGTGAGAATAAAATGTTCTACAACCATTACATGACAAGGGATGGAATAGGACAAGCTGTGGAATTACTGGATGACAATCATTGCCATCTGATGTAAAGTAGGGAGGCTATTTGTTTCCAATCACAATTTGAACCAAAACCAAACACTCTTTCAAACCTTACAACTTTATCTTACCAACCCTTCACCAACTCACCTAGTTTTCCTTGTAGGTGTCCAACAAAGGTTTCTTGACCTCAACTCCTCCAACCAGTATCAAAAACACTAATCAAAAAAAAATTTAGACACCCTTTATGGCCTTACAACACATAACTCAAAAACTCATATCACTCCTTTGGAACAAGTCCTCAAACTTTAGGCTTCTACGCTATCCACCTAGGCCAATTAGGCCAAATTAACAAAGCAACTACCCTCAAAACACACTTTCAACCTCAAATTCCTATAAATAGTCCTTATCCAACCTTCAAACCCATAGATTCTCCAACTTTTAACCTCATAGACCCTGTTCTAAACACCAAACAAATAAACCTTTGCTTTTGCTAGTTTTGGGAAGGTTTAATGAAAATACACATTCCCAACCACATGGAACCTTAACAACACTTCAAATACACTTGATTAAGTTTGCACAAGCTTAATAATCCATCAGATTTTTCTACCCCCAAGTTTCACAACCTTTTCCAACCCGACCCATCAAATTTCACCAAAATTCACACATTTACCAACTAGGGCATCATAACAAATCAATCAACTCGTCTCCCCTGCTCAAGCCACCCATTTTAAATAAAAAATTACACCCTAATGAGCCATTACACTAAGTTACAAGGAGATACAATGGGTGGAATGGCTTATATTGTCATTTTACACAATCAAAACCCTTGTGACAGGGTTACACAGGTAGTCCCAGAAAAAGTGGTGTAAAATTCTTCAAATTTAATGAAACCTCACCAAACCTGCACCAAAAGATATTTAATCCCTTTTTGTATCAATTTCAAATTCCTTTAGAACAATATTCTTCTATACAGGTTTGTACATGTCTTGGAAACAACAAAATTACAGAGAAATTACAGAAAATAGGGTTGTTTCTATTGATTTTCACTTCAAAAACATTCAAGAAATCTTTACATCATGGGTTTCAACATATTTAAACCCTTTCCCACCAAAAATATCTCATAAACCAACTCAACAACCTTTCAAATCCCAACTGACCATTGGGCTTCTCTAAAATTGCATTTTTGCACTTTTTCCATGTTGACAACTTTTCACTTTTGTGCAATTTTACATGATTTTTTACCAATACACAACATGAAATCCTAATGAGCAATCAGACCAACTAACATGACTCATTACATAATAAAAATGGTCTATATGATGTTATTTAACACAAACAAGACTTACACACCCTACATTTTATCAAAAGACCAAAATTGACCAAATTTGCAAAAAGAGCTTGGTGCCCCTGCACCATACAACCGGCCTTGAAACATTTCCAAGTCTCTTGGAAATTGAAATCCATTAAAAAATCCTTGCCTCTAACCTTTCAAATTTATTTCACCTTTCCATTGATCCAAATTATACTTGGCATCCTTATTCTTGTTACCACTTGAAAAATGCTCCATCTTCACATACTAATTTGTTGAGTGTCCTCTAACCTTTGCACCATCATAAGTTGATATTATACCTGCTTTGACATTTGAACACATGTCCTTATCAACTGCCCTCTCACTTATCCTCTTTTCCATCTTTTCTTCAAGCTTAAACCCTTGCCAAATACTCTTCTTGACTTCATCTTTTACCCTGTCAGAATTACAAACATCTACGCCATCAGCCTTAGGAACATCTATCCTCAAGATTATTGTCCTATCAGTCCCATAAACCTCTATTTTATTAGGTATATAACCCTATGTCATGGCAGAATATTACTGCCTTCCAACTTCTCTTTGCTCTATAGGACAAAGCATTGTCCCAACCATGATCTCACCATGCTCTCCTAAGCAATCTTGCTTCTCCATAATCACTTGATCCTTAGTCTTCTCTTGAACTGCATTTGACACCTTCCTATCATCTTCACCTTTCAATTCTAAATCATCCTTGAAGCTTACTATCCTAGTATCTTTTCCTTTTGCAATGGCTAAAAGGTCCTTTTCCTTGTCTTCCTCAAACTTCACAAACTCTTTCTTGCCCATCATGATCACCTTGGTTGTCTTGATCTTCTCCTTAACTTCTTCTTGCAATGGAATCAAAGTAAATGTGTTCCCATCATGCTCAATCTGATATGTATTACTTCTTCCATCATAGAGTGCATGTTTGTCAAATTTCCACAGCCTTCCAAACAACAAATGGCAACAATCCATTGGTAAAATGTCACAAAGAACCTTGTCTCTATATCCTCCAATGTTGAACTCAACAAAAGCTTGCTCATTAACCAAAATGGACTGACTATCATTCAACCAAGATACTCTATATGATGTTCCATGAGGAATTATTTCTAGTTTCAAATTATCTACCATTTCAAGTGATATCACATTATCAATGTTGCTTGAATCTATCACTACCTTGCATACCTTACCTTTGCTCTTGCATGTGTTCTTGAAAATATTTATCCATTGCAATGGTTCTTTCTCCTTGGATGCTTTGAGGAGTTGTCTTCTAACCATAAGTGCTTCACCAAGTTTAGGAGAAACAATGTGACTAGAATAATTTGCACTTTCACACTCATACTCTTGCACTATTTGAGCTTTCCTTTCACTTCTCCTTTCACTCCCACTTGTCATAGAACCTTGCTTTTCAGGGCACTTGTATGCTGGATGGCCAAACTCATTACAATTGTAACACCTTCTTAAAAACATATTAGAACCTCTTCCTTGATCTGTATATATGTCCCTAAGGCTTTTTCTTCCACCTCTAAATCCACCTCGAGATTCAACCATTTTTTCTTTACCTTTACCTACATCTTCTTGGTCTTCATTGGATTGTCTTGGGGTAGAAAAAGTTCCTTTGCCTCTAGAAGTACTGCCACTGCCTCTAATTGATTTCTCTTGCTTCCTCTTGAGTTTTTCTTCTACCTTAGTAGCTAATTGAAAACATTCTTCAACTTTTTTTGGTGTCATTAAAATTATTTCATCATGAATATTTTACCTCAAACCATTAAGATACCTTGCTACTTTTTCTTCTTCATCTTTCTCATGCTTTTTCCTTATACTTAGTCCATAAAACTCCTCGGTGTATGCTTGCACATCTAGGTCCTTTTGCTTGAGTTTTTGAAGCTTTTAAAGTAGTTGAATGTTGTAATCACTAGGAAGGAACTTAACTCTAAGTTTTGTCTTCATTCTCTCCCAAGAAGTAATCTTGGTCTTCCCCTTTTTTTGACTTTCATCTTGCACAAAGTTCCACCACAACAAAGCATTCCCTTTCAACTTGGTCTCCTTCTTCACCTTGTGATCTTCATCCACTTCTTCACTTTCAAAGTAATTATCCATGGTTCCTATCCAGTACAAGAGCTCTTCACCATCTAATTTACCTCCATGCATAGTCAAATCCATTTTGCTATGTCTATCACTTTTCACAGCCCTCAAAAGCTTTACCATCCTCAAATTCTCTGGATCTAACTCTTCCTCTTCACTAGAAGTTTCTTCCTCTTGGTCACTTTCTTCCATGGTGACCCCAACATTAGACTTCAATGCAACAATCTCCTTCTTCAAGGCTTCTAGTTCTCTAGCTTGCTGATCAATCTTTCTTGCAATGATGCTTCCTTTAGGAGACATCTTGACTCCTCAAATTCCACCTTTTTCCTTGCTCAAACTTCAACCTTCTCCCTCAAGAGATCTATTTCCTATGCTCTAATACCAATTGATGCAGATCAAGGAGGCTATTTGTTTCCAATCACAATTTGAACCAAAATCAAACACTCTCTCAAACCTTACAACCTTATCTTACCAACCCTTCACCAACTCACCTAGTTCTCCTTTTAGGTGTCCAATAGAGGTTTCTTGACCTCAACTCCTCAAACCATTATCAAACCAACTAACCAAAAACATTTGCAGACACCATTTATGGCCTTACAACACATAACTCAATAACTCATATCACTCCTTTGGAACAAGTCCTCAAACTTTAGGCTTTTACACTATCCACCTAGGACAAATTAACAAAACAACTACCCTCAAAAAAAAATTTCAACCTCAAATTCCTATAGATTGTCCTTCACTAGCCTTCAAACCCATAGATTCTCCAAGTTTTAACCTCTTAGACCCTGTTCTAAACACCAAACCAATAAACCCTTGCTTTTGCCTAGTTTTGGGAGGGTTTAATGAAAATACACATTCCCAGCCACATGAAACCTTAACAACACTTCAAATACACTTGATTAAGTCTGCACAAGCTTAAGAATCCATCATATTTTTCTACCCCCAAGTTTCACAACCTTTTCCAACCTGAGCCATCAAACTTCACCAAAATTCACACATTTACCAACTAGGAAATCATAACAAATCAATCAACTCACCTCCCCTGCTCAAGCAACCCATTATAAATCAAAACCTACACCCTAATGAGCTATTCCACTGAGTTACAGGGAGATACATTGGGTGGAATGGCTTATATTGTCATTTTACACAATCAAAACCCTTGTGATAAGGTTACACAGGCAGTCCCAAAAAAAGTGGTGTAAAATCCTTCAAAGATAATGAAACCTCACCAAACCTACACCAAAATAGATTTGATTCCTTTTTATATCAATTTCAAACACCTTTAGAACAATCATATTTTGTAAAGGGTCGTAAGGTCTTGGAAATAGCAAAATTGCAGAGAAATTACAAAAAATAGGGTTGTTTCTATTGATTTTCACTTCAAAAACATTCAAGAGAGCTTTACATCATGGGTTTCAACATATTTAAACCCTTTCCCACCAAAAATACCTCATTAACTGAATCAAAAACCTTTCAAATCCCAACTGACTATTGGGCTTCTCTAAAATTGAATTTTTGTACTTTTTCCATGTTGACAACTTTTCACTTTTGTGCAATTTTACATCATTTTTTACCAATACACAACATGAAATCCTAATGACCACTCAAACTGACTAAAATGAATCATTACATAATAAAAATGTTCTATATATATCCTTATTTAACACAAACAAGACTGACACACCCTACATTTTATCAAAAGACCAAAATTGGCCACATTTGCAAAAAGAGCTTGGTGCCCCTACACCACCATCGAAGTGAAAGTTTTTCAAGAATAAGTTAAATGCACAAAACTCATCAGTACTATTTCCAAGAGTTTAGTGGTATCAACAATGTGGAACTTTTGCATCTTTAGGATATAGCACAAGTCTATTTTGGTGGTAATGTTATTAGTAGCTTGTTGAGAAGTATTTGTAATTTCCTTTCACTTTTAGGTGGTGGATGAAGGGGTTGTAATTTTTGTAATTTGTAAGGCCTCTTGTGCTTGCTAGATTCACCAAATTCTCTAGATGGGATTAGGGAAGGAGGTCCTACGATGATCTTATCTTTATCCTTGTTATTGTTATGATCTATTGGTTGTTCCTTAGGAAGAAGGATATTCAAATAAGGAGGGGAATCAAAGATCATCGTGCCATCACTATGAAGCCTTAGATATTCTCTAGGAGGCCTTATTTTATGAGAGGGATCTTCATACCCTAACCCCTTTGAGTTTTCATTAGTTGGTATTTGCTCTAGGATTTGGTGGATCTCATGGTCACTTGTTGTATCACATCCTTGTTTACTCAAGATTGTGAACCCTTTTCCATATGTTTCTTCTAGATTGATGGGAGTGTTTGTTATTTTTTTATGATAAAATGGTTGAGTGTTTGCTTGTTTAGAGGAACTAGGTTCACCTATTGTAGGGAACTTAGGCTCAACTTTTTCTTCATGATGTAAGTAACCAAACATCTCAAGAGGTGGTAGGGTAGGAGGATTTGGTTGTTTCATGGATGGGTAAAAGGATGCATTAGCTTCAAGGCTATCAAGGAAATCGTTTAAGAACCTATTCATGTTGTCATCATCTTCTCTAATGATGTCAACATCACGAGGAGGACATGCATTTGGAGCTGAGTGAGCATGAGTAAGGTCAATGTCAATAGGATAATTTCCAAAGGCACAACTTGACATATCCACTAAGGAATTTAATGACATCCAAAGCTTGTTAAAGAACATATGCATGATCCAAATTTCATATTGTAAACTATGCAACAATGTTGTAAATGCAATTTTTATTTTAAGTAATGCACAAGATGAATGAGTTTAAACTAGATGCAATGAATTGAGTGAAACAAAAAGTCTACAAACTAAAACAAAAAGGTAACAACAACAAACAAAAACTCAAAAATTGTGTTGTGAATGCTAAAAAATACAGTGCAAAATATGCAAAGGGACTGATTCACCCAGGGTGGCGAATGAGTCCCAGTGATGATTTTTTTGAAAAATTTCAGAATTTTTGAATTGAATTTTATGATTTTATGTTTTTTGATCTATGTCAGAGATGCAAATACAAAATTTGAATGATTTTCAATGAAATTAAATGCAAAAATACAAGCTAAATGAGCTTTCACTAATGCAAGAATTGAAACCCTAGAATGCAAGTTAACTAATGCAAGCCTTAATGCAATGTTAATGCAAGCTAAATCTAGGATGTAAATGCACCCCAATTCAGAATTATGATGTTCTAAATGTAGGTTCACCAAAATGGAACCTATGAAAATGGGGGAATGAATGAATGATGTATTCACACCCACTTTAAAATCTTCTACTCAAGGATAACCCTAGAGATCTCAATGCAAAAGAGAAAGAGATCTTGCAATAGGGATGTCATAGGGATTGAATGTGGTCTAATGAGGGGTTCACCACCAAGTTGATACTTGGAAAATACAATGAAATGTAATGTGCAATGAAAAACCCTAATTGAATGTAAATTTGAAATGAATGATCTAAAAATGCAAGTGAAATAACACATAAAACTATAAAACTAAAAGTGTGCACCTAGGAAATTGAAGAAAGCATAATGGAGGTTTGGATCACTGGAAAATCTGTTATCAAGGTTGACTGGGACTCATTCGCCAAGCTAGGAAAATCAGTACATTTTCTAGGAAAATGTGTAGGAATAGGTTTCTGCCAAAAGGGTGTCCAGATCTATAAAAATATCTATCAGTACTATATAATGGGACTCATTCACCAATGGTGGTGAATCAGTCCACTTCTACTTTTTTGGAAATTTTGAATTAGATTTTGTTCCTCTTGATCTGCTCTGCTCTTCCTGATAGGTTTCCAAATCCAAAACTTCAAATTGCCACTTGTAGGTCTTCTCCAAGTCCCTCCAAGGATTTGATGACAACTTTAGGAATTTTGATCAAATGAAAACTTTTCTCCAATATTGCTCCTTATGAAATATGTAACCTAAATTTACAAATCACATGCAAAGGAGAGGCAAAAATGTTGTAGGGTTAGTGAATAGGGGTTTTCCTTGGTCAAACCCCTTCTTGGTAATTAAACCTTGAAATCAAAAGCAAATATGAATGAAGAATGATGAATGAAAAAATAAAAATGTTGCAACTCACCAAACCCTAGCAATAAGGTGTTGAAACTATGATTGAAATGGCTGCAATGGATGTGGTTCTTGACTCTTGCTTGAATCATAAACCCTACATCACAATTGTTAGCACAATAACAAACATGATGAATGAAATATTTGACATGATGATTCACACATGAATGCTACTCTAAAATGCTTGACAATCTACCCTTGAAGACTCTTGAATGCTATTGTGAATACTCAAATGCTCTTGTGAACACTCTTTAATGCTAGGTGAGAATATGAGTGAAAGAACCTTGTATTTATACTTGATTATGCAAGAATTCCCAAAATTAAAACACTACAAGCCGACATCAGATCTAGGAGAATAAAATCCTACCAAAATTTTGAATTAAATTTGAATTTGGGTCACACAGGACTCATTCACTCAAGGTGGTGAATGAGTCCCATCAGACATAATGTATGGGGCCAAAACTAAAAAGTGCTTAGAAATGTGTGAAAACCCATTTGGTGCCAAAAGATCCAGGTGGGACCCATTTGCCCAAGGTGGTGAAAGAGTCCCAGATCCCTAAATATGGGCCACACAAGCCAGAAACACTTGAATTATGATTGATTACTAATTGGTGTTGGGATTATCCTCGAAAAGATGCAATAAATGAGGCTTGTGGATGTAAAATGGGGCCAATTAAAGCATAAGAAAGCACAATTATTAATAAGTCTAGAGAAGTGTGAAGGTGTGTTACAATACTTTACAACACTCCAAATAGGGAAAAATTAATTTTTATTTTGATTAAAAAGAGGTTTATTAAGTTTAATTATTTGATAAAACCATAGGAAAGTGTGAAAGTGAGTTACACCACTTTACAACACTTTAGAAAGGTGTCATTAAAATCTATTAGTTCACAAGGGCCCAAGACTTAATATGAATGTTTCAACCACATTACAACACTAAATCAAGGCAACGTTAAGCCAAAATCACAAGGAGGGCCCAAACAAGCCAAAAAAAGTAGAAGGGTTGCATTTTTGGTGACTCCAAACATGAAGTTGGATAAGGTTGTTGAAGTGACTAAATATGCTATGAGGAATGAAGCGAACAACCTTACTATCCTCAATGAGAAGGCCAAGAGATGGATGGAGGAAGCTCCTAGTGATAAGGAAGCTACTGGGAATAGGCAGGTGATGGAGGAAGCTTCAGTTGGTAAGGTTGCTGATGGGATTGTTGTTGGTTTGCATGATGTTTTGGTTAAAGACGTAAATGTTTTGGGGCCTAGTGCTAGGACTTGCAATAAGACTAAGTTACAAGATGGGTCCCTATCAAAGATATTTCTAAAGTTATGGATGTGCATCAAAAGATAGTTGAAAGTGATATGGAGGCTACCAATATTCTAAAGAATTTGTAGTTTTTTGTTCTTGTTCCTCATTTATGGCAACTATTATGATGTTCATTTGTTGTGTTTTGGTGGTTTTTTGATATGTGTGGTTATCT
Organism: Sequoia sempervirens; assembly: GCA_007258455.2. Taxonomy (NCBI): domain Eukaryota; kingdom Viridiplantae; phylum Streptophyta; class Pinopsida; order Cupressales; family Cupressaceae; genus Sequoia; species Sequoia sempervirens. The sequence goes on along the minus strand of VDFB02230364.1, from coordinate 31,546 downwards.
TCTAAAACAAATCTCTTTTTTGTAAAGGGTTTTAGGGCCCCTTCAAAACCTACTTTACCTCTAATAAAAAAAAAATAATGATTTTTTTTGTTGATGCAAGGTTGTATGTGAACTTGGAGGCTCATATGTCAATTACCATCCCCTATTTTGTTAGCATATCAAATGGTTAGATAATTTTACATCATAATTTAATATGCCATTAATGTTCTATTAGTTAAGATGTATATGATGAATGGTATTTAGCATAAATAAAATTTCTCTAAGGTAAGAAATGGAAATGGGGAGTGTGATGTAGGGTCATATACTAAAAAATCCTTACCACATAAAGAGTTGAAGTACAATGATAGTGTGAAGTTAACAGATGGAACATTTATGATCAAATGGTCTAACTTTACAATTGGTGTAAGTAGTGAAGTTAGTTATATACATAGATTTTTGGTTGGAAAAAAAGAACAACGAAAATTTAAATATTGTTGTATAGTGACTAGATTGATTGAATTTAAAATTTTCATAGGTTAAAATGTAGATTCATGGACTATTCATATGAAGTGAATGGTTTTTTTTTTCATGTAAAAATTTTACTTAGATTGTATATGAATCAAAATAGGGTTGATGAATGGTGTGCTATAACTTTAATCCCACTTGAGATGTATCTACTTCTAGAAGAACTATAAATCAGAGAGATAGAATCGTCAGTTAACTTTGATTATATTTGAGATCTAGCTTAACTAGGTAATATATTTATATTATTTAATTAAATTCAATATTGTATCTTATTACATGTACTATTTTTGTATCATCTATTGAACTAATATTTTTAATATAATTTAATATAGAGAATATTTATATATTATTTTAAATAATGATAATGAAGAGCATATTATTTTTGTCATTGCATTGAGGAAAAATCATAAATAAGAAAACCCTATCATAGATAGAAAATAGATTGAGTATCCTATAGGGCCATTAGGTGTTACTAGAGCGTGACTTAGAAGGTATCTAATGAACAATTTTTATGTTTTCTTGTTTGAGTACTTTTACACACAATTTTACTTTTATTATTCTAACCTTGTTGTGGCATCAAATGTTTAATTTATCAAATATGGTTATAGATTTTTTAATACAAAATTGTGAAAAAATTATGAGCATAACCATGAAGTAATACTTGATACCATGAATAGTAGAGTAGATTTGTATGCTTCATTTAATTGAGTTGGTGAAATCACACAATTTTTAATTATATTATGTAGTTCTTAAGTTTTGTGATTGAGTATTTGTTTTTTCTTTAAGTTACTGGTGTCTATTGATGTTATTAATGTAGGTTTCCATACAGGCTTCCACCTTCTCATGGTTAGTTTTTTTGGTAGAGAATTTTATAGTATTGAAGTAAAGAGAGGATTTAAATATAAAAATAAACTCATAATTTATAAAAACAATTAGCAGTAAACTCATTATAGAAATAAATTAGCATTTAGCAATAATTTCATATTATCTCTATATACATCCCTTTATCTATCTCTCTTTCTCTCTCCCTTCCTCTCTTTCTATCTCTTCCAAATATTCATAACTATAGCCCTTTGTTCTCTTTTAGTCTCCTCTATTCCTTAAATGGTACCACATATGAGTTTAATAATAATTATATATGGCTTAGTGTGACCTATATCAAGTATTAATGCTTCATATCCTCTCCCAAACAAGCTACACAAAATATCAACAATTTAATTGTAAGGCAATTTTCTACTCCCCAAGTGTACAATGTTTAAATCCTATGAGTAAGTGTTTCCTTTATTATACTCTAATGTATCAAATTTCTCTATAATTATTCACCTACAATTTATTTTGAAATGATTATTGAATTTTGTATATGTTGTGCCTATAACACACACACCCCATTCAGAATGGGGACCCTCTCCTTTTCACCTACATTGGGTCACTTTTTTCCTTTGCCTCGTTTTGCATGCCCCTAAATTTTAAAGTTCCAAGTGGTCAAGGAGTCTCAAAGTCATCCTTCTCAATTGACCAAAGTTTACCACCCAAGAAATTTCCAAGTCCTTGGCCTTTGTGGAGTTTCCTTGGTAGGTTTCCCTTAAGTTTTAAAACTTGTGTCCATCAACTCTTGTGGGTTTCCCTTTGCTCAATATTGCATTGTCTTTGTCATTTCACCAGCAACCGACCCTGGATGTTCGCCCACATGGAGGGTCTCACAGCTTCCATGGCCGCTATCCTTTTTTGACTATCAAACAACGACGTCTGGGGTTCCTCCCGCCTTGTGGGTCTTGCCTTTTCTATTACTGATCTTTCGAAACCCACGTTTAGCTACCCCATTAGCCACCATACAAGCAATTAATGCAGGTCATAAATACATATTTTTCTATAAATAGGCCTTTTGACCTATCATTTTCACCAACCCAAGTCAAAATTTGTCAAAGCTTGAGACAACCGCCACCTCCTCCACGCTCGCATGACCTCCTAGATGATCTCAAGCTTGGTTTTATCGATTTATTCAAGATCCCCAAGTATGTTTGTTGCTGCTAGCCTGAAAATGTCACTTAAAGTTAATTTAAAAAAAAACATTAAAATATTGATGAAAACTTAAAAAAACCCTTGGGCGGCTAATTAACCTTAAAATTCTGCACAAACCCACCTAAAAAAACATTTGAAATTTGTTCAAACCATGCCTCTAAGGGTCATGCAGAACTTTACTTCCTCGATGTTATTCTTCACCCGAGCCTTGAGACCCTTGTGACCTACAAGCCCTTCATCATCGTCGATCAAAATGAGTTTCAAATGAAAATCCAAGCATTGCAACCTATGGGTCCACTATTGTTGGCTGCCATGTGCGGATGGCCCCTATCTTATCGCTATTCTAAACGGTCATCCTCTGCTAGCATCCCGCATGGTGAGTTTCGATGAGACTACCTCCATCAAATGCTAAAATGCTAAGTCTTCCTTCTATAGGTCTTTCATTGTTGACTTCCGTCCACCCATCACCATTGTCTTGATGCCTCACATAGGTGGCAAAGGAATTACCTTCTCCCGCAACATGGACTCCATTGTCTTATTCGTTGGCTGAGTCTATGCCCAAAATGCCAAGTCTTGACCTTGTGTGGGTTGAACCTTGCAGGGGTCTATCCGCAGACCACCCCGCCATCATTTTCGTCATCCAAAATGGCCAAGGGATCCCGTTGGTCTACCTTGTGGACTCTGACCCTGTCGCTTCCCTCTAGGACTTCAACTCAAAATAGCCAAGTTCAAGCATGTTGCAGACCCATCTGTGTAGACCGCCTCCTACGGGCTGCCATGTCATCCTCGTTGTCCCTAAACGACCTTCTCTTGACAGCCTTCTGTCGGTCCCTACGCACAAACTTTGAAATGACTAAGGGATCCAACCCAAACCGTCCAGGTCGCATGCGAGTCATGTTTTCCAGGATTCCCCTTGTAGGTTTCCACCTCTTGGCCACCATTTCTCAACGACAGAGCTCCAAACTTCCATGGTGCCTTCGACTTCTGCACTCCTTGAACCTGCATAATAAAAATGACCAACTGAATGCCTCCAAGTACTTCATGTTTGATTTTCCTACATGATAAAATCTCCTGTCAAAGATCTTAGCCTCCAAACATTCAATGCGGATTTCTAAGTATAGGTGGTCGTCTACGGGCCACCATGACCCCGACACCATTTTGCCTCTAGCTACTCCTAACGGCTACCAGCCTAGAGAAACCCGCATCCCTAGGCCCAAATTCCTATAATTGACTTCAATAAGCACCAAATGATGAATGCCAATGAATTTTATGATCTTTTGGAGATAAAATTGTTGGATCTGACCCTTGTTTTCCAAGATTTTACTAACACTTCCTTGATTTTTATATGAAAAATCATAGATCATGGTGGTAGAGTGTTGGAAGATCTGTCTACCCGATCAATAGGCCAAACATTCCACATACCTACATTCAACCCCATGGAGGAAACTCATAAGGGATACACCGAGAACATGTGGAAGGAAGACCCTTTGGGATGTAAGAAGTTGATCAACCAACACTAGTTGAATTAGAAAAGGGGTAGTGTTGCTAAAGTGCCACAAGAGCTTTTCATAAGTGACTTCCATGAAGAGTACCATGATCTGGGCACTCTATTAAGTAGAGTAATGGGACTCCCTGATGCTGCTTTCTTTCAAGACTAGATGTTTTATTTTATTGAGGAGATCATTTATGGAAAAATGAAATTCCATTGGGCCAAGATCATCAGCAACAACATGCATGCACAATTTATGGCTATAAATAACATATCTCAGTTCTACATGACCTCCTACCTGGTGTATTCGTTGGCAGAGGAATTCCCATACAAAGGCCTCTTCATTGCATAGAACCCAAATCTAGGAAGGGGGGAGCTCAAGGTATATGATCAATATCTGCAATTGTAGTATATAAACTTCAAGAGAGAATACTAGAGGGTGAACAATGCCTTCATTGGGAATATTATTAAAATCCTTGGAGGAGATTTTGAGAGAAGAGTCTCACAAAGAGTTCGAGCATTCATTTAGAGGTTTGGGTTCCTATTCATCCAGTTCCTAAAATTCACATATATCAGAACAAAGGGCTTATCTCAAAGACCCTACAAACTACCCTTGTACCCTAATGACTGAATGATTATATTGGAAGTCTCCTAACAACTGCAAAATTCTCACACTCTATTGATTGATAAACAACAGGCAGGGATCCTGTATCCCCTCAATTTCAAGCAAGGAAAGTATGTCATCCCCATCGCCCAATGTCTGGAGTACTCAAAAGAGGAGATAGTGGAGTACCATTTGGACCTCCATATAGCCTGACCAAGGATGGACCCCTATGGAAAACTGAAGAAGTTGGTTGGAAAGCAGTATGCTCATTTGCCCCATATTGAAGACTTCTGGGATAACTGTCAAGATGACAAGGAAGTGAGCACGAGGCTTTACATGCGGATGACGACCCAATTTGTGCAGTCAATCAAATTATTCTTGGTGCCTGATCAGATTGTGGAGGAGGAAGACACCCTTATTAATGAGAGATTTGATGTTGTGGCCAACCTGCCACTGCCATCAATAGATTGGGATGAAGAAGAGGTCAATGACCTTGATATTCTAATGTGATCAATAGAGAATAGAAAGGAAATTGTTGGGCCATGTGATCTCAGAAAAGGGAATTTCAATAGACCCAAGACGCATTCAGGCTATTCTAAAAATTCATCTTCCAGGCAGCAAAAAAGAGCTAAAGTCCTTTTTCAAAAAGATCAATTTCATCAGAAAATTCATCACAGGATTTGTTGAAATAGTCAAGCTGCTGAATGCTATGTTGAAACAAGATGCTGAAAGCTAAGTAGGATTTTGAAGAAATTAAGAAAGCAATTGCTGGCATGCCAGTGTTAGTCAACCTAGATTATCTGAAGTCATTTTACATCTATTCATTTGCTTCAGACCATTCTTGTGCCAGTATACTAACTTAGAAAGATGATGAAGGGAGTGAACACCTGATTGCCTTCATGAGCACTCTGTTGAAGGATGTTGAGTTAAGGTACCATGACGTTGATAAGAAAGCATATGCCCTAGTTAGAGGAGTTTAGAAATTTTGGCACTACATCTTGCAAAATAAGGTGTTTGCAATTTAGCTAACCCAACAGTTAAGACTTTGTTGATGTAGAATGAGCTGGGAGAAAGAAGAGAAAAATGGGTCACTTTGTTGTAGGAATATGACATGGAGATTCAACCCATGAGGTTGGTCCGATAGTAGGCCCTCACACGAATGATAGCTGAAACACTAGCTAAAGCTAGACCCAAGCTCATCGCGTAGCAGTACCAAGTGGAAGATGTTCTCCCGAAGAGTGGTATGACGATATTGTCTACTATCTGCTAAACAACAAGTGCCCATCCCAATTGCAAGGAGTACAAAAATGTGCTCTGAGGCTGAAGATCAACAATTACATGTTGTAGGGATCTGTATTGTACAAGCGAAACCAAAAATGAATCTATCTTAGATGCCTTATAAAAGAGGAAGCATCTAGAGTACTAAAAGAATTTCATGATAAATTTGGCACTGGCCACAGATCCAGACCTTCAACTACCCACCAAATTCTATGGGTTGGCTACTACTAGCCGACAGTGTTTAAGGATGTGCACAACCATGTCAGGACTTTCCACATTTGTCAAACTGTTGCTACCAGAGAAAGAAATTTTGTTTTCCCACTACAACTTGTCCTGGAGGTAAGACCATTCGCTCAATGGGGCCTTGAATTCATCGGCCCGGTAAGCCCACCATCCTCTACTTACCACAAGTACATTCTAACCGCCTCTAATTATTATACTAGATGGACAAAAGCAATAGCATGTAGGCAATGCATTACTGAAGTGGTTGTTAATTTTCTGGAATGTTTTATCTTGAATCGCTTTGGTTGCCCCTATTCCCTCATGTGTGATAATGGCCCCACCTTTTTCTCACTTAAATTTTCTATTTGGACTTTTGATTATGGGGTCACACTGAAATTTTCATCCAATTATTAGCCTCAGGGAAATGGCCTAGCTGAATCAACAAACAAAATCTGATAGCTATGATCAAAAAGTTGCTTGGCATAAACCCCAAAGACTAGCACACCTAGTTGTATTTTTCCCTTTGGGTAGATTGTACACGCCATAAGGCTTCCCTTGGTGATTCTCTGTTTCATCTAGTTTATGGCCTAGAGCCTGTCTTTCCTATCCACCTAAAGAATACCACCCTCCAGTTTCTCAATACATACTATGAGGAGAGAGACTGACAAGAAGCCCATTTAGCTGAGTTACTCCACCTAGAAGAATTTTGTGACCGCACAATTGAAATTTTTACCAAACATCAAGGAATAGTTAAAAGATGGTTTGATCGTCGAGCCAAAGTAAAGGTCTTTAGGATGGCTCCCATGAAAAAAGGGGGGACATGAAAAATTCAACAAGCTCTCACTTGGACCCTTTTAGATTTCAAAGATTTTAGGAGATAATGCCTTCCACCTAAAGACACTCACTAGAGAGGATGTCTTGTTTCCTATCAACGAACAACACCTCAAGCATTATTTCCTTTCCTAAGCTTTTTCAAGCTCATCCTTGTATATAGTTGTACCTAGGTTAGCTTAGGTTTCCTTTTTGCTTTGTTGTTGTGCCTTCACTTCATTTTTGCTTGTTTTCTTGACTGCTCTTGTTTTTTTTGAGGGTGTGTTCCTTTGTTCTTGATGCGGTGGTCATGCTTGGAATATCAGATGGCCTACTCTACTGCTTCACTCCTATATGTTCTTTAGATAAATCTTTATTCATAACTATTGATTTTTGACTGCTTTCATGAAGTGGTTTCCTTATTTGAACTCTGACTTGACCTAGGATGGAACCCTTGGTTGAATCTTTTCACACTTGTCTCAAACCATGCATGAAAATACACTTTAATGTTTCTGAAGAGTTGTACAATAGCTGTTATGAGGTCTCAGTGAGTGAAACATCTTGAATCTACTCCAGTGATCACTGTGATTCCAAACCCACATTAAGCTTCGATGCTGACACAATTGAGAAAAAGAAAGAATACTAAAAGAAAATTTCATGAAAAGAAAGAAAAATAAAAGAAAAGTGTTAAAACAAGAACTGTGTGGGGGTGTGAGAAACTCTATCGGGGATATGGATGCCCAACTAGCAGTAGAGCAATGTTCATCGGGTCACAGTGACAACTCAGTCGGGGCTATGGATGCCTAATTGAAAGCGGGCCAATGTCTAGATTACTTTTGGGGTTAGATGGCTTACATAGCTTGCCTTAACTAATTAATTGACGTTTGTTATGGTTTCCAAAGAAAATGAATGAACTCACCATGCACACACTTCTGAGATACTCCCATGACTTGATTCAGCTAAGGATCCTGTCCTCCCTTGAGCTCCTTAGTTCACTCATGGAAACTGGTTGCTGGTCTACAAAACCAGAGACTTTGGGTTCTGAATGAACATTTTTCCTTAGAACACTTGGGAGCGTTCTCCCAACAGAGTCACCATTTGTTGTTCCTATAACACACACGCCCCGTTCAGAATGAGGACCCTATCCTTTTCACCTTCACATGGGTCACTTTTTGCCTTTGCCTTGTTCTGTGTGCCTCTAAATTTTAAATTTCTAAGTGGTCAAGAAGTCCTGAAGTCATCCTCCTTAGTTGACCAAAGTTCACCACCCAAGAAATTTCCAAGTCCTTGGCCTTTGCAGAGTTTCCTTGGTAGGTCTCCCTTAAGTTTTAAAACTGACATCCATCAGCTCTTGTGTGTCCGCCCTTGTAGGTTTCCCTTTGCATCTTGCTGCCTTGTCTTTGTCATTTCACCAGTGGTCAACCCAAGATGTCTGCCCGCATGGCGGGTCCCACAACTTCCACAACCACCATCCTTTGTCGATCGTCAAACAACAACGCCTGGGGCTCCTCCCTCCTTCCAACTCCCACCTTTCCTGCTACTGTTCTTTCAAAACCCATATCTAGCTACCCCGTCAACCACCGTACGAGTAATTAATGTAGGTCATAAATGCATATTTTCCTATAAATAGGCTTTCTAACTTGTCATTTTCACCAACCCAAGTTAGAAATTTTTAGAGCCCAATACAACCATCGCCTCCTCCATGCCAACATGACCTCCTAGATGATCTCAAGGTTGGTTTTATCGATTTCTTCAGGATCTCCAGGTACGTCCGCCACCACCATCCTGAAAATGTCTCTTAAAGTTATTTTAAAAAAAAAAACATTAAAATATTGAGGAAAAATTCAAAAAACCTTTGATGGCAGATTAACCTTAAAATTTTGCACAAACCCACCTAAAAAATCATTTGAAATTTGTTCAAACCATGCCTCTAAGGGTCGTGTGGAACTTTACTTCCCCATCGTTGTTCTTCGCCAAAGGCTTGAGACCCTTGCGGCCCACAAGCCCTTCACCACCACCAGTCAAAATGAGTTTCAAATGAAATACCAAGCATTGTGACCCTATGGGTACACTGTTGTAGGTCACTGCGTGTGGTTGGCCCCTATCTTACCATCATTCTAAACGACTGCCCTTTGTCGGCCTCCCGCATGGCAGGTTCCAATGAGACTACCTCTATCAAATGTTGAAATGCTAAGTATTCCTTCTATAGGTCTTCCATTGCGGACTTCCATCCATCTGTTGTCACCATCTTGATGCCTCACCTAGATGGCAAAGGCATTACCCTCTCTCGCACCGTGGACTTCACTATCTTATTCACTGGCTGAGTCTATGCCCAAAACACCAAGTCTTGACCTCATGTGTGTTGAACCTTGTGGGGGTCTATCTGCAGACCGCCCTATCATCATCACCATCATCTGAAATGACCAAGGGACCCCGTCGGTCTGCCTTGCAGACTCTGACCCCGCCACTTCCCTCCAAGACTTCAACTCAAAATATCCAAGTTCAAGCATGTTGCAAACCCGACTATGTGGATTGCCTCCTGCAGGCCGCCATGTCATCCTCACCATCCCTAAATGACCTTCTCCCAATAGCCTTCTATCGGTCCCTTCCTGCAAACTTCGAAATGACTAAGACAAAAGGGAACCAACCCAAACTATCCAAGTAGCATGCAGGTCATGCGTTGCAAGATTCCCCTTGCGGTTTTCCACCTCTTGGCCATCGTTTCTCAATGACAAAGCTCCAAATTTCCATGGTTCCTTTGGCTTCCGCACTCCTTGAACCCGCATAATCAAGATGACCAACTAAATGCCTCCAAGAACTTCATGGTGGATTTTATTGCATGATTAAATGCCTTGTCAAAGAAATTAGTCTCCAAACTTCCAATGCGGAATTTTGACTGTGGGTGTTCGTCTATAGGTTGTTGTGACCCTGGCACCATTTTTCCTCTAGTTGCTCTTGATAGTTGCTAGCCCAAGGAAACCCACATCCCTGGGAACACATTCCTATAATTGACTTAAAAAAGTGCCAAACGATGAATGTCAATGAATTTTATTATCTTTTGGAGATAAATTGTTGGATCTGACCCTCGTTTTGTAGGATTTTAATAATGTTTCCCTCATTTTTATATGAACGTGCTCATGACATCTTTGTTTGCAGGATTTATGGAATCTGTTGTTGGTACATCGGGGAAGTCTGTAGAGAAAGCCAAAGGGAAGAAGATTGCCAAAGCACCGAGGGGAAAGGAGAAAAAATATCAAATGAAATATCAATTCCACGGGGTGGAAATCACCTTCAAAGTCACCTCTACATGGGACTCGGTGTCAAATACAAACCTAGGGCATGTGGATATCGATGAATTTAGACAAAGGGTCATGACCAATCCTACAACAGAGAATTCCTAGAAGATTAGAAAGAGTGGTCTAGCCAAGGCCTCTGGCTTTCCACCTACACTTGTGGCCCCAAAACTTGTAATGGTATGTAGAGAATGCTATCATGGTGGGAGTAGGAAAATCATAGATCATGGTGGTAGAGTGTTGGCAGATTTGTCTGCTCAATCAATAGGCCAAACATTCCACATCCCTACATTCAAACCCATGGAGGAAACTCATAAGGGATACACCAAGAATATGTGGAAGGAAAACCCCTTGGGATGTAAGAAGTCGATCAACCAACACTGGTTGAAGGAGAAAAGGGAGTGTTGTGAATCTACCACAAGAGCTTTTCAGAAGTGACTTCCATGAAGAGTACCATGATCTGGTTATTCTATTAAGTAGAGTAATGGGCCTCCCCGGTGCTGCCTTCTTCCAATACTGGATGTTTTATTTTATTGAGGAGATCATTCATAGAAAAATGAAATTTCACTGGGCCAAGATCATGAGTGACAACATGCATGCATAGTTTATGGTTGTAAAGAAGACATCTCAGTTCTACATGACCTCCTACCTGGAATATTTGCTCGCAGAGGCATTCCCATACAAAGGCCTCTTCATTGCACAAAACACGAATTCAAGAAGGGGAAAGCTCAAGGTATATGATCGATATCCACAATTGCAATATAGAAACTTCAAGAGAGAATACTAGAGGGTGAACGATGCCTTCATTGGGCATATTATCATACTCCTTTGAGGATATTTTGAGAGAAGAGTTTTGCGCGATGCTTGGGCATTCATTCAGAGGTTTAGGTTTCTATTCATACAGTTCCCAAAATTCACATATATCATAATAGAGGGCTTCCTTGAAAGACCCTACAAACTACCCTGATACCCTCATGACTGGATGATTATATTGGAAGTCTCCTGACAGCTACAAAATTCTCACACTCTACTGAGTGATAAGCACTGGGCAGGGACCCAGTATCACCTCAATTTTTGGCAAAGAATGTATGTCGTCCCCACCACCCAATGCACAAAGTACTCAAAAAAGGAGATAGTGGAGTACCATTTGGACCTCCATACGACCCAACCAAGGATGGATCCCTATGGAAAATTGAAGAAATTGGTTGGAAAGTAGTATTCTCATTTGCCCCATATTGAATATTTATGGGCTAAATGTCAAGATGACAAGGAAGTCATAATGAGGCATTACATGCAGATGATGACCCAGTTTTTGTGGTTAATCAACTTGTTCTCGGTGTCTAATCAGATTGTGGAGGAGGAGGACACCCTTATCGATGAGAGATTTGATGTTGTGGCCAACCTATCGTTGCCATCAATAGATTGGGATGAAGAAGAGGTCAATGACATTGATATTGTAATGCAACCAATAGAAAATAGAACAAGACAATGGGTAGATGCCCAAATTGCAAGGAGCTGTGTTGACATACAGTGAACTTGTGGATGAGCCCAAAAGTCAAACAGATAGTGGAGTAGCTGTTGTCCCAACAAGAGAAATCCCCAAATCCCCTCTGGCAACAAGATCAAAAAAAAGGAAAGATGTGTCTGAGTGACAAACCAAGCCTAAGGTCTATACACAAAAGACCACTGAGGGAGAATCCTTAAAGAAGGCAAAGAAATCAGGAGGATTTAGTGAAATTCCAACTATCAAGGAGGATCCACAACATGAGGGAGAAGAAGAGGCCGAACGACTGAAGTCACCTCCTGCTACCTTTGCTCCCACCATTACTATTGTTGTTTCCACTCTTCCACCTCCTACATCTTAGACACTACTTGTTTCCTCTTCGCCTGCCATGGACATCTCAGTTCACCAAGCTTCCACCTCACCAATGGCCCCAATAATGGTGTTGGATTCTTCCTTGGCCATGACATCCCCATTGTTGTCTTCCTCGCTACCCCCTCCATTGCCCATTCTCTCTACTATAATGCATGCAATTGTCACCACCACTATCCCTCCTCTTACTTTACCAGAAGCCTTCACCAAATATATGAAAGGGATACCCGCCAAACTCTTTGGGGTGATATTGAATCCCACCATCCAAGTTCTGATGGCTCAAATTGTTGTTGGTCTACCTGTTCCTCCTTCACCCACAAAGCCACCAAAAATGGAGGCCACCATGCAAATATCAGAAGAAATGGAGAAACAACAAAGGGAGGCTTCCAAAGGAATAATGGAAGAGCCCGAAGATCTTTTTAAGGATGATTACTTTGAACATCCAGAGGGCAGAACAGATATGAGTGTGGATAAGATGGAAACTGATGAGGAGAAGTCACAATCTTCGAAGGAGGATACTAAAGCTCTTAATGCTAAATAAATAATAAAGACCTCAGATCAATAGCTTGAAGAAGAGCTATCCCATCATCTTAAGGATATAGGAGAAGAAGTTGAATCTGAGAAGCAAACTTCTAAGGAGAAAGGTGACACTAATGTTGACGTGGAGATACTCGAGGAACCTCCACTAATTGGCCAAGACAAGGGCCTTATCTAAGAAGAAGAGGTACCTCATGAGGAAGAAGAAGAAGAAAATAAAGAAGAGGAGGAGGAGGAGGAAGAAAAGGAAGAATATGCTCCAAAGAAGAGCCCCAAGCCGAAACACCATGTGGAGCTCGAGTAGGAAACATATAGAGCACCTCAGACAAAAAATTTCACTGAGGAGAATGTAGCCATCACTGAGTCAGATAGGGAAAAGAATATACATATTGAGGACTCAGATGTGGAAGAAGAATGAAAACAATGAGAAGCCCTAGGCCATGAGGAGAAACAACTCCAACATGTGCAAATAGAAGAAGGTGATCATGAATCACCAAAGGGGGAAGCTCATATGCCCAACTAGCTAGAGAAGCAATTGCAAAAGAAAACCCCGGCTCCCATTGATCCAAAGGCCTGACTTAAGGCTATATTGGCTAGAGCACATACAAAGACAAGGAGGGAGAAGAAACCAAGGGTCCATTCCCATGTTATGGTCGATGCATCTAGATCAAGGATAGTACATATCACCACCCCTGTGAAAGAAAAAGGAGAAGGGGTTAGCTATAATTTTTCTACCATCAACTTGGGCACTACAATAAGAGAGTAGAAAATCGATGAATTCCAGGGATTAGTGGCTACAATCATGCAACAGATGAACAAGGATCAGTCCTCTAAGGAGAAACTGAAGGTACAAGTGGAAAATCTCAACACCTATATTCAACAATGGACATCTCTAGAGGAAGAGGCTCCAACGACATCTTTTGTGCCCCCAGTCCTCTCCCAAGAAGAAGTCACCAAGATGGAGAAAATGAGGAATTGGATCAAGGCTACTGCAGATTGGTTTCAATGGGTGCTTTATAATGGTGACATGGGAATAGGCCACGCTGTCCGAATGGCCAACAAATTTTGAGACATACAGAAGCAGCTAGAGGGGGCAGAAAAGATATGTCGCTAGTTCACTGAGCTATATAGGATCACCTATCCTAAGCTTGAGGCCATTCTCAAAATGCCCGAGAAGACATTGGAGAAAGAACTAGCGCTATTCAAGGGTGATCACTAGCTGGTAGAGACATGGAAAATGGGCGTGGATCATAGGAGGGATGTCTTGGAGAGAGTGTTGCATGAAGTTGAGCTCGACCTCGAATGGGTCAAAGAGCATAAGACAGACAACAAGGATTACCTAAAGCTGATGACGAACTATGATATGCCTATCATGGAGTTGGATAAATAAAATATTAAGCCATACTTCCACAAGAAGATGAAGCAGGGGGCAACAAAAATGCTAACATCAAATTTCATGGACTTCGTTGCAAGAGCATTCATCTAGTTTGAACAGGTAATCAAGGCCACACCAAGGTGCACAAAGAATTGGGAACAAATCATTGGTAGATATAAGAAGCCGACCTTCCAAGTTCTTCAATCCAATATCATGGAGTGTGACAAGCTTCAGGCACCGATTGGGAAATTTTTAGAGTACGACACTCTTCAGAAAAATGAAGGAAAACCAGTGATAGATGATGAATTCCTGAAAATATAAGCTAAGAAAAGAAGGTATTCACTAGAAGACGAAAACTGCTACAGTGTCAGGACCACTACAAGACAAAATAGGAATGAGACAAAAATTTATTTTATATTAATATATTTTGGGGGTAGGTGAAACCCTAATGTAAAATGAATCTTGGCCACAAAATGAAATTAAATCTTGGCCATTCATTTCACTTTTGAAAAACTATAAATAGGGGGTCTCCTCTCATTTTCAAAGAGAGAGTTGAGTTGTTGTACAGACATGTTGCATAAATTTCAATAGAATTTCATTGCTTTTGTTGGATTCTTGTGTTTCTCACATGTTGCATGATTCATCTTCTCAAATTCGATAGAGTTAGATAGATTTAGTTTGTTGTTCTAAGTGCTTTGAGTAACTTTTAGTAGTTTAGTTCATGTTATCCATTGATATTGAAGAATGCTATTGTGTTGATGCTTTCCATGTTCATGATTTTTGTTGTTTATTGATGATGAACAGTAGTGTAAATCTCTGGTCTGAACATTAACTTATTGTTGCACTTAAAATTCATCTTTTATTCATGCTTTATGGTGAATGAATAGATGGAAATCTGCAGACCTTAGAAGATAGCACTAGTTTCATGAGACTGTATGTTGTTTGGTTAAGTGGAACTTAGTTATGGGAAGGTTGTCCACTGTCACATCCTCCATTGTCATTGTTTGTCAGTAGTTGCAGGTCTAGGAACTCTCCTTTCCCTTTTCCCTTTTGAACTTTCTTTGAAATAGTAGTTAAGGCAAAGTTCCAACATCATTGTAAAGTGAAAGTTGATGTTGAACATGGAGTTTTAGACTGCTATTTTGAACTTGCAGCAATTAAACATCACTTTCAGAATTTCATAAAATCCATTTGAAGACCCAATTCCCTTCCAATTTAGCAATTATCCATGCCCCTTTTGATTACCAACAAATCACATCAATCCATTGGGTTGTTTATGTAAGTCACGACCTGACACCCGAGAGAACTTGGGGAAATTTTCTACAACTTGTTTGTAGGAAGTTTCCTTTCAAGAGAGCTAGTGCACTTGTGTGCTTCCTATGTTGAGAAGTGCAGAAACACCCATCAACAATATCAACACATTCAGTCCCTCAAACCTTCAATAATGAGAGTTCATTCACTCAGTTTTATGTGGAATAAATTAGTTAGAGAGAGATTTAGGGAGAGAGAAATGGGATCACACTATAATTTAGTTCTTTATATATATGGTTGATACTAAGGTCCAATTTTTAGGGTTTTTAATTTATGTTTGAGTTGAAGGTTTAACTTTTAATGTTTAGTTAAGGAGAGAGAAAGTAAGAGAGATAAAGAGTTGGTGAGATAGAGTGAGGAAGAGACTAAGTGAGAGAGAGTTGGGTATAGAAAGTGGGGATGAGGGGAAGTGAGGAAGAGAGTATGTTAGGGAGGGATAGAGCTACGGAGAGAGTTCATGCATTCAAATTTAGGTGGTGTAATTTAAATAGAGAGAGTTAGGGAGAGATATAGTTCACATTCAAATTTAGTTTTCTATCTAGAGGGATAAATGACAAGGTCTATTGTTTTAGTTTTATAGTTATAGTTTAACATGTTGAATGTTTAATTTTCAATGGTTAGTTAGGAAAATAGATGGAATGAGGAAGTGAGGTAGAGAGAGAGAGTTAGGGAGAGAGGAAGTTTGGAATATAGGAAGTTAATCATAGAGAGTTTAAGGAAGCTAAGGTCCATTTTTTAGTTTTTAACATTTAAGTTTCACATCTTGAAGGTATACCTTTCAACATTTAGTCAGGGAGATAAATTAAGTCAAGAAGAGAGTAAGAGAGAAATATATGGAGATAGATGGAGATAGAGTTAGGGATATAGAGGAAGATAGGAAGAGAGATAGCGAGAGATAAGTGATGAAGAGATGAATTTAGACAGAGAGAGTTCACATATTCATTGTTAAGTGGGATAATTTTAAGAGAGAGAGATTTAGTTATGGGAGAGAGAAATTATATGTGTTCACATTCAAATTTAGATATTTATATATAGCATTAAAAGATAAATTCTACTATTAAGGTTTAAATTTTAAGTTTCAAATTTTGAATGTTTAAATTTCAATATTTATTTAGGGAGGAGAGTGAGTGAGTGAGTAAATAAGAAGATAAAGAGTGAAAGAGAGAGAGTTAGGGAGAAAGAATAAGTGAGGAAGATATTTCATATTTAAATTTACTTATTTATTGATAGGGATAAATACTAAGGTTCATTTTCCAGGGTTTGTGATTTAAGTTTCACATGTTCAAGTTTTAAATTTCAATATTTAGCTAGGGAGAGAGAGGAAGTACTCGAAAGAGAGAAAGAGAGAATTTGGGAGATAGAGGAAGTTAAGAAGAGAGGAATATAAATAGAGTTAGGGAGATATGAAAATATGAAGTTAGTTTTTTAACTTGATATTTTTCCATATTGGCAATACAATATTTCAAATGCTTCAATTTTATTCCATGAGAGGGTGAATGGGTGAATTATATTGGAGGCGTCATTTTGATCCCCAAATGTTTCAATCCTTATAGGATACATGGTTCCCACAAATTCTCTTAAGAGATATAAGAGGAAAAGGAGTGCCAAAATTTGATGAAATGATTCTAAAAATTCATGGCACATAGAAATGTTTCATTTGTACCCATAGGTAGACATCTGGTCTATTTGTAATACCCTGTGTTAGCTAGTTGACAAATCCAAAGTATTTTACCATGCTAGTAATGAATTTATTCTTGAAAAATATATGATTTGCATCCAACATAAGGGTGACAATAGTGATGTTTTTTATTTTGTAGCATGTGAGACCAAATTGATGGTGCTGACAAATTGGGGTGGGTGAGTGAATACTATTCAAGACCTAATTTCATTCCTTGTGTGTCTTGATCCTTCCAAGATATAGAATTCTAGAAGCATTTCTTAAGATCCCAAAGAGAAAAGAATATGTCAAACTTTGACATAACCATTCATAGAATAAATGACACCTAGAAATATTTTCCTTGTACCTAGAATTAAATTATGGGTCTATATAAAATATCCTATCATAGTTTTGGATAAGTCCAATTTTTTTTATTGTGTTGACAATAAATAAATTCTCAAAAATTACTTTATTTGTCTTTAGAATAATGGTGCCAATAATCATATTTTATTTTCTACACCTTGTTAGTGGGTCAATGCTAGTGGAGGCCTCATCATATTTTAGGTGCCTCAAGCCTTAAAAAATACTTTGTTTTGATAAAGTCACTTAAGACCCTAAGAGACAAAAAAGTGTCAAACATTGATGTAAGGATTCTTGAAATATATTATACCCAGGAATATTTCATTTACACCTACAGGTGGATGTTTGGTCCTTCTACAATAACCTATCTCAACTTTCATCAAGCCCAAACCATTTGATCATGCTAACAATGAAAAATATTGTAAAACATCTAATTTATGTTCTCTATAGGAGTGCTAATTATATTTATATTTTTTCTTTGCACCTCATGGGACCATATGAATGGTGATAATACAATTGTGTGGGTGGTTGATGATTTTCAAGGTTTGATTTTATTCCTCAAGTGTCTTGATCCTTGAAGGCTATAATTTTGGGAATGTCTCTTAACGACCACAAGAGCATTTTTTTCCAACCATGTCTCCTACTACGCTTAAAATTATTCAGGGTGGATTAATTATTGCAATATGAAAGGTATATATATCACTCATTAGTGTCACTTATTATATTTTATTCATATTTATACAAGGATCTAGTTTGTGACATAGTAACTACTAGATTATTATGATATAATTTTTATGCATCATTACTAAGGCGTGTACATATCCAATCCTTAGAGAATCATAAAATTAGTGGGAACTAAGAGATGCACATCATGTAGACTCTTATTTAAATGCCACAATTGTCTTTCAACGTAATTGAGATGATAGCTCTTAAAGAGGGGGTGTATGATCTATACATACCACTTTGTAGGATTGCACACTAGCCTTAGTTATTCACATAACAATGTACAACATTGCACATAGCTCCTTGTCTTATGCACAACTCAAATAGCTCCAAGAACCATGTCACACAACCCAAAGATATCATAAAACTTGTGCATAGCCCTTTGCATCATAAACCATTTGCACAATTTCATGGATCATGTTGTAGAGCTCTTGATATTGAGAACTTTCCTCGAGTTATACACACAAAAGATATCTACATATGCTACTATGCATAATTTAGAATCCAAAGAAAAATCTTATGTAACATAGTAAAATGCTACAAAATACCTCAATTTACACAAGTTATGACCCAACATAACTTTTGGAATTATTCCATGACAAGTCACCTATTAGCACAACACCTAACTAGGATCCAAATATTTAGAAGATGAGAAGTCATGCATGGGAGTTCAATCATCTCAACCATTCCAACTTCCATAACAACCCTTCTCCTTATTGGCTTTGTAATCTATAAATGTATATTTGTAACATCAACTAAGTAGGGAGATATAAGATAGATAGAGAATAATACATAACCACAAATTTTCCTGGAGTGTATGCCATTTACAAAATACACAAATTAGTACAACATTTTGTTCGAATTCTAGTGTTTTTTGTATCTAAACCCTTATCTCCAATTGTTTCTGAACACACACAACATATCTAAATCCTCATGTACAGTATTGTTCCTCAAACCACCTAGGATCCAAATCAAATCTACATGTGCAAAAGCCAGGATCATGCATGGATGGAAGAATCACACTAGTTGAACAAAATTTTGAACATGATTTCATCTCAAATATATTTAAAATCTAGAAAATAATTTATATCTAGAAATTGTACACTATTCCATCTTACAACTACACTTGATCACAGATATCATAATTCGTTAAAAAATTCAATACTACAAAATTAATAAATCAATCAAAATAACTAAATATACATTTTAAAATATATTTCAATCTTAATAAATTAGATTTGATAATTATATAATTCATTTAGATTTTTGGGAGGCATACTTTCTTACCCTACAAATACATCAACGTCATTAACTAGATTTTTCCAACAAACACACACATCTAACTCTCAACTTACATAGATTTGAAATATATGTAAATGCATGGACCAGACCACAGTACGGCATTATTAGTTTTCACCACCATTGTCCTTTGGTGACCCACAATTATTACGAGTCTTCCAAAATATGTTTGAAGCCAAGAATAGATAACTTGTGGAATGATGTTTTGGACATTCCCAAGACCACCGTTTGTTCCCAGAAATAATGTTAACCAACTACCCAATATGGCAGACAGAAATGCGTTTCCACCTGCCATTCAAACTTGAGTAGAGGTGAACAACACATCTCAAACACTTGCCTTCCAACAACAGTTCAAATGATTTGTTGATTTCTGAAAACGAGCTTTCTTGATCTCTCAAAATGGGAGCTTGTGAGGAATATATTCCTCCACTTTTATCTCCTGCAACAGTGTTGTGGGGTATACAAATAGAAGTTGATGAAGTGGGATTTGATATTAAAATATCTTTGAATTTTTTTTAAGAATTATTATTATAGGTGATAAGACAAGACATACATAGATTTAATTTTTCAACATTCAAAATTGAGATAAAGTATACACTTTCTATGTTGGAATACGCAAGAGTTCATATTTCAATATAAAGTATATATAAAAAAGATATGCATATTTAATTGTGTCAAGTACATATGAAAGTATAAAGTAGTTGCATATTAATTGTATCAAGTACATATGGAAGTATAAAGTAGTTGCATATTAACTGTCTCAAATGTATATAGAGTTATTGAGAGCAATACAAATATATAATGCTTTAATAACAAAATAGATTATCAAGGGTCCCGTCAAACAAACTTCAATGCCCCGAATCTTCTCATGAACATAACATCTTCAAATCATAATTGTTCGACAACTAGTCATTTCAACCATCATTGCTTGCAAGAATTACATCAAAGCTATAAGGCTAACCAATCAAGCTAATACAAATTTGAATGAAAAAAACTTCTAACCAAACAAGCAATCAAGAAATCAAAGCATGACCATAATTCAAAGATTTCCAAATCATCATATCTATCTATTGATTCTTCTATCTAACACACTTCAATACTAACAATTAAATATCATCTAATCAAACAAAAGTGTAGAGATCAATAACACTTGTTTATGATAATGCTACAAGAACATTACTTTCTCTACTTTATTTTTGCAAATAATCATGTCTACTATCTACCACTATATGTTCATATTACACTAGCAACAACTTTATCGACTATAAGTTCATATTATATAATTTATTCATTTTATATGGCTTAAATCTCTCTCATTTCATGTTCTTAGTTGCTCCTAAATGATGTATATAGTGTAATATTAGATTATCTACAAATTATATATATAGGAAGTGTCATATAACTATAAGGTCAAATTGTTTATTCATTTTTTAGCAAATATGAAACAACACCTATAAAAAATCTCATAGAATACTAAATATGATAATAAATTATGTAACTCTATTTGTTCAAACTTCAACTAATATTATCGAACAAATTAAAATTGAGAAAATATCCATAGAAGCACTAGGATAATGGCTGAGTGCATTAGTATTACTTGTGAATGTAAAAACATAAACTATTTTTTGCATTCATAGTTATGTCTTTAACCTTATCAATCTTTTTTTTAACCATCGTTATGAACTCTCGAGCTCAAGTTACAAATTATATATGCAATCCATAGTCAGAAAATCCTATATATTTTTGTATTAAAGTATTACTTGAATACTAATAAAGAAATTTATTATTTGTGAAAGATATTATTTAAAGTAGTTTTCATTGTTTATTATCTTGAAAATATGTAAACTAAGTATTAGTCTACCTCTTTAAAATATATAAAATAAATATTAGTCTATATCTTTACTTATTATATGCGAAAACTTAAATTTTATTAGACTTTTAATTGAATTTAACAAAAAAATTAAACTAGCAACCTCATTGCATATATGGATTATAAAAAAATTTCTTTGTGGCATGCAAAAGCCATGCCAACCCCTCAAGATAGTGTTGATGGTGTTTTTAGCACTGCAACAACACAAACAAATACAAGTATCCCATCTCTCTTGAAAGGTGATTCCTATTAGTAAACTTCAAGAAACAACCCCAAGGTCTCTAATGTCAGGTCTTAAAAATACACAAACAACTCAATGATAATGTGATTTGTTGGTAATCACAAGGGGCATTTATGGTAAAAAAAAGTTGAAACTCTTAAGTCTACAATGAGGGTTTTGCAAGATCTAAATATGTACAAAGCCTAGCAACAATTTTCCCAAATCTGTGATTTGAAAATTATACTTTCATCAAATATGACAATTCAGGATGCTTTCAAACCTATCCTAACAGTAATCTCAAAGAAATATCAAAAGATGAAGGATTTAGAGAGATTTCTAATCTAAATCCTAAGTGCAATCATGAAAATAATGCAACATTCTAGGTGGACCAATTTCAATAACCAATTCCTGCTTAACCAGGATGAAATCTATAGTATAATAAAAATAGTACAATCTCTAATGACATGAAATATTTTCAAACAGTGAAGCATTCAAACATTCATCCAAAAAGAATGAAATGGATAAACACCCACAATTGAACTATTGCAATACTTGAGTAGTCCCAGGCTAACTATACACAACAACTTACAATTAGCAAGCCGCCAATAGTATGGACCAAAGATTCCTCAAACACCTCAAACACTTTATCATCAACATGACATAATTGAACTAAATCTGAAAACTAATCAATTAAAATAGCTTTGAAACATAGGAACCATGCAAATAGATGAAATAACATAGAAAAGATTGCCAAGCCAATGTCTTCTCATATATTATCTTCACCAAAACTTGCAACAATTCCAAAATCAGTCCTACAAATGAGGAGAGACCTCATATATATAGATTTTACATCAAATAGGTCGGCCAAAACAAAATTAAATTAGGGTGCCTAACATAGGTCGAGAAAGATAGGTCGGCCTAATACGATTTCATTTCCCATTTAATTTTATAACAAAACATTTAAAATAGTACATCAATTTTAAATAAAATTCCTTGGTACCATTCTCTATATAGTTGACTTATTCCATCCAACTAGTCGATGAAGTATGCACAAAACTCGTGGTAACTACCTCTAGTCGCCTTCTTTTTGCATTTGCTTCTTTTTAAACAAATATTTAAATTTGTGGAACACCTTATTAAGGTAAGCCTGACCTAGAATTGGAATAATATTTAATCTCAAATTAATTAAACTTAATTCATCTTCATATTTCTTCAAAGTTTTATCTCAATCAATCTTCATATCCTAATACTTATGCAAAACAATGATGTACATGGACGCATCCTCCAAATGATTTTCTGATATGGATCCGTCTTCAACTTGAGAATACACTTCCCTCCACCATTGTTTGAATTGATCAATCTTTAAGTACTCCTTATTGATTTTCCTCCCAGTTATGATATGCAAAAATAAAATACAACCAACAAGAATATCATCTAACTTATTTTGCACCTCTGGAATCTGTTCCAATGCCTTATCCATGATCTCTCTCTTGAATTTAAAGGCCTCAATCCATTCGCTAGGCTTATCTATTTCCTCAAAGGCTAAAATATCTTCTTTGACCAATATTTCTCTAGGAATTTCAATTACCTTTACTAATCTAGTCATGGATTTGTCATCTATTATTTTACATTCTGATGCTAGCTACTATACAGTATCTTGAAAGGAAGTAGTCTTTTCATGCAAATGTAAAATTTCCTAAATAAAAACAAGGCCTTTTTATAAACTCCATTTATCCATTGGTGAGTTACCTAGACATAGTTCTTCATCATTTCTACTTCATTTATAGCATCTTTGGACAATATATTAGCTAGGGTGGATGTACCTACCTGAGCTTGAGTCTGCAAAGGCTTGACGAGGTGTTGGATATATTTTTTCAATTCTTCAACCTATTTTTGTATCCTTTGTGTGATATCAAAATGTTTAACCTACTCTAAGCAATTAAAATGCAATGGAAAACATAATGAAACACCTCAAGATTAGCCTAAGGAAGTTGTAAATGCAAAGAGGAAAGTGTTAAATGAAGACAAATAGATATACCTTCCTTCTTACAGCTGAAACTCCTTGGTTGGCCCTTGATTTGGATTGATTTATATGCTCCTTGATGGCTCTTGATGTGGCTAAATGAAGGATTTGACTATGTGCTTGGATTCAAATGAAAATGGATAAGATTAATGGCTAAATGAGTGCACAAAATGGTAGCATCTAGTTGCAAAATGGCTAAGTCCCCCAAATGCCTTAGAGGATGGGGTATTTATAGAGAAACTTGAATTCTCTAGAGAATTCAATGGTTGAGATTTATCCAACAAAGTCAAGATGAAAGGTTAAGGTGAGTTGAGGACTCACAAACCCTCACGTTTTGACATGTGGAATGTGAGAGTGCTAAGGATGAGATGATGTGTAGGTGATGTGAAAGAGAGGTACATGATGTGGAGGAAGGACAGGTACCTTCCAAGTACTTTGATGTGACCTTTCAATGATCACATGGGGAGAGGGAAAGCTTTGGGAGAATAAAAATGAATTAAAATTCACAATGATTGGAAGAATCTAGTGGATAAGACAAGGTTCCCAAAAGGTGGAAATTTGTCACATGTGACTTGATGTGACAAGTCAAAGGGTCTAGAAGATGCATGGGAAAAGGGGATTCTAGGAGGAATAAAAGTGAATTAAAAATTCACATGGGGAAGAGAGGAGCCTAGGATAAATAAAAAAGAATTAAAAATTCCTTGGGGGATAGGGAGAGTTGACCAAGGTACTAATTAGGTTTGACTAATCAGTAATTAGAGGATAATTAGGGGTTACTGAGGATTAGAAGCCAACTTGCAAAAGTTGGAGGATGTGACACATCCTAATCAAGGATTAGGCATGTGCACACCCTTAATGAAGAGATTAGGAGATGGATTAGGATTAATTAAAAATGACATGTGAGGAATTAAATAAATGTAATATTTATTTAATTCATTTGATAAAAAGAGGATTAAGGAGGGTAAGGTATTTAATTATTAATTAAATACCTTAGAGAATTGACAGAATTAAGGATATTAATTAAATAATAGTAATATTACTTAATTAACTTGGATAAGAGGTTGTTTAGATGAAAAGTGATAAATTTGGATAAATTAAGTGTCCAAATTTGGATGTCTACATTTTTCCCCTCTTTGAGATGGTGTTATGAAGTAGCATCATTTCAAAGAATATTAAAACATAGAACCCAGAAGGGGATGGTTAGATTGGAAAAGAATGCCCCAGTTATCAAATTGATGACTAGGAAGAAACATGATGGAGGTGAAGATGAATATTAGGGATAAGGATGCCCCTTCGAGAGGATATGCGGGTTCAAGAGAACACGGATGTACTCTTGAAATGGACAAGATGATGAAATGGGAGATGAGAAAGAGGATGAAAAGGGATGGATATGAAAGGATGAAAAGGCGACTGGAGGTTGGGAAACAAAAATGGATGCAGAGACAAAGATGATGTTGCCCCAGTCAAGGTACAAGCCAAAAGGGGTTGAGGATGGATGGAGTGTTGTCAATGAGGATAGGGAAGGATACATCCCAATGAGTGGTATTGATGAGGGAAGGATACATCCCAAAACACCACTAAAGGATAGGGAAGAGTACCTCCCGATGAGGATGATGAAAGTGTTGTTGACAAGGGAAGGATACATCCCAAACAACGCCGAAGGGATATGGAAAAATGGGATGATGATGATGATGATGATGAGGATGATTGGATCCAGGCTTGTAACAAGACTGAGAACAAGACCAAGGATATGATTAGATGATTCAAGCTAAATGGAATGGATGGGGATTAGATAGAGATGTGAGATAAGGATGAAGGATGAATGGATGGGGGGATACATGCAAGATGATATAATAGAAAATGAAATGCAATCCTAATGCAATTTTCCATCTTCAGAGCACTGAGTTTTGCTATAGCATAAGACACCAAGTGCTAGGGTACGTGGAACCAAGGCGTAATAGTGTCTAATGCATGAAATAAATACAATAGACAAGAAGGCTATCCCAACACCCCAAAGTCACGAAGACCTTGGTTGGGCCAGGTATTGAGATAACCACAAGCACAAAAGGATGCCTCAGCATAACACAAGACCACAAGGATCTTGGTGGGTATGACGTGGGACAACCAAGAAGACAAATAAAAATAAAAAAGATCCAAATATGCCCCTATGTCGACCAATCAAAACACACCATAATATGATGGATCATGGAGGCCTTGACAAGTGATGATAGGGAGCTCAAATGATAAACAAAAGCCAAAAGCATCAAAAGATCGCAATCAAGTTCAAATGTCCTTTGCCATAGGATCAAGGGGATGGATGGGATGGATAAGGTCTGTTAGGAAGGATGCATCCTGTTGAGACCAAAGATGATGGATACTAAACTAAAAGATCATTATGACGCGAGATGTTCAAAATCAATTGGATCTCATGATACAAGTGGGCCTCATTTGTGAAGAACTGGCTAGATAAGGGCATAGCTTGATGACATGACACAAGGAAGACAAGACATGATACTGACACACCCTAAAGACCTAGGGGCTTGGGGGCTGATTAAAGATTAGCCTTACCTACGTGAAAGTGCAGAGCCCTCGTAGTTTGATAAAAGGCTGATGACTAACCAAGATGAAGACTTCGATGGATGATAAAGATAGGATGGAGAAAAGGAGCAAAGTGGACAATGGCGATCGATGATAGACGATAAAAGAGCAGATGGAAAAAGCAGAAAGACCGATGCTAGATGATAGAGGAGCCCCGAGGGCAGATCAAGTGATCAACCTTGTCTAAGTGAAAACAGAGGGGCAACATAGTTCAACAAGAGGCTGACGACAGACCATGATGGATACTTCGATGGATGACAAGATGGAAAAAGAAGAAAGACCGATGATAGATGATAAAGGATCCCTGGGGGCAGATCAAATGATCGATCTTGCCTATGTGAAAGTGCAGGGGCAACGTATTTCAACGAAAGACCAAAGATAATTGATGGATAAAGGATGATGATAGGATGAGTGGATAAAAAGATGACACCGATATGATGAGATAGGATAGACCAGTTGGATTGGATAGGATGATGATGATCACATAAAGCTTAGGGATGGGATAGTTATCCAAATCATTGAAATGACTTGGGAGAATGATATGATAGATATATGAGTGATGAAAAGTGATAGGGGATTGGAAAGATGTGCAAGAGAAGCAGGAGTGATGACAATTAGATAAATGGCATTGGGTTGCATGGAGGGAGGCCTGTGAGATGGGATGAGGATAAAGATGACAGAAACAATTAAAATGTGCTACCAAAATGTTTAACCTATTCTAAGCAATTAAAATGCAATGGAGAAACATAAAGAAACACCTCAAGATTAGCCTAAAAAATTTGTAAGTGTAAAGAGGAAAGTGTAAAATGATGACAAATGGATATACCTTCCTTCTTGCAGCTGAAACTCCTTGGTTGGCCCTTGATTTGGATTGATTTGTATGCTCCTTGATGGCTCTTGATATGGCTAAATGCAAGTCTTGACTATATGCTTGAATGTAGATGCAAATGGATGAAAGTTGACGGTTAGATGAGTGTACAAAATGGCAGCATTTAGTTGCAAAATGGCTAAGTCCTTTAAATGCCTTAGAGGATGGGGTATTTATAGAGGATCTTGAATTCTCTAGAGAATTCAATGGTTGGGATTTATCCAACAAAGTCAAGATGAAGGGTTAAGATGAGTTGAGGACTCACAAGCCCTCACATTTTGACATGTGGAATGTGAGAGGGCTAAGGGTGAGATAATGTGTAGGTGATGTGGAAGAGAGGTACATGATGTGGAGGAAAGACAAGTACCTTCCAAGTACTTTGATGTGACCTTTCAATGATCACATGGGGAGAGGGAAAGCTTTGGGAGAATAAAAGTGAATTAAAATTCACAATGATTGGAAGAATCTAGTGGATAAGACAAGGTTCCCAAAAGGTGGGAATTTGTCACATGTGACTTGATGTGACAAGTCAAAGGTTCTAGAAGGTGCATGGGAAAAGGGGATTCTAGGAGGAATAAAAGTGAATTAAAAATTCACATGGGGAAGAGAGGAGCCTAGGATGAATAAAAAAGAATTAAAAATTCCTTAGGGGATGGGGAGAGTTGACCAAGGTACTAATTAGGTTTAACTAATTAGTAATTAGAGGATAATTTGGGACTAATGAGGATTAGAAGCCAACTTGCAAAAGTTGGAGGATGTGACACATCCTAATCAAGGATTAGGCATGTGCACACCCTAATCAAGGATTAGGCATGTGCACACCCTTAATGAAGAGATTAGGAGATGGATTAGGATTAATTAAAAATGACATGTAAGGAATTAAATAAATGTAATATTTATTTAATTCATTTGATGAAAAGAGGATTAAGGAGGGTAGGGTATTTAATTATTAATTAAATACCTTAGGGATTTGGAAGAATTAAGGATATTAATTAAATAATAGTAATATTACTTGATTAATGCAAATAATAGGATGTTTAGATGAAAAGTGGTAAATTTGGATAAATTAAATGTCCAAATTTGGATGTCTACATTTTTCCCCTCTTTGAAATGGTGTTACGAAGTAGCATCATTTCAAAGAATATTAAAATATAGAACCCAGAAGGAGATGGTTAGATTGGAAAGGATGCCCCAGTCATCAAAGGGATGACTAGGAAGAAAGATGATGGGGGTGAAGATGAAGGTTAGGGATTGAGGATGCCCCCTCGAGAGGACATGCAAGTTCAAGAGAACGCGGATGTGCTCTTGAAATGGATGAGATGATGAAATAGGAGATGAGGAAGAGGATGCAAAGGGATGGATATGAAAGGATGAAAAGGTGACAGGAGGTTGGAAGCACAAATGGATGCAAGGATGAAGATGATGTTGCCCTAGTCAAGGTACAAGCCAAAAGGGGTTGAGGATGGATGGAGTGTTGTCAATGGGGATAGGGAAGGATACATCCCAATGAGTGGTATTGATGAGGAAAGGATACATCCCAAAACACCACTAAAGGATAGGGAAGAGTACCTCCCGATGATGATGATGAAAGTGTTGTTGACGAGGGAAGGATACATCCCAAACAATGCCGAAGGGTTATGGAAGAATAAAATGGGATGATGATGATGATGATGATGAGGATGATTGGATCCAGGCTTGTAACAAGACTGAGAACAAGACCAAGGATATGATTAGATGATTTGGGCTAAATGGAATGGATGGGGGTTGGATAGAAATGTGAGATAAGAATGAAGGATGAATGGATGGGGGGATACATGCAAGACGATAGAATGGAGAATGAAATGAAATCCTAATGCAATTTTCCATCTTCAAAGCACTGATTTTTGCTATAGCATAAGACACCAAGTGCCAGGGTATGTGGAACCAAGGCGTAATAGTGTCTATGTTAGAGTAAAGGTTTTAATTTAATCATGTTGATTAAATTACCTTTATTCCTCTTAAGATTTCACTTTAGTTTGCATTTTGTGACATTTAATAATTATATTAATTATTAAATGTCTACCTATTAGGGTTTCTTTTAGGGTTACACAATATCCTTTTATAAGGATTCATCATTGTAATTTATCTCTCTCTCGGATGAATACATTTTTTCAGCTTTCAGAGCACCCTTGCTTGTTTGTCTCCATCTCTTCTTTCTGTGATAGGTTATTTGCATGCAGGTGATCTTCAGGGTCTGTGAAGTTGGATTTCTCAACTTCTACATGGTATCAGAGCTCTAGACCTGCTACTTCCTATTCGTCTTCTAAAGAATTTCGAGCTACGAGGGTTAGATCTGGCTTTCAGGTTTTCTGGTTTTTTTTTGAGGATCTGGGTAACTCCGATTTTTGGGTGCATTTTGGGCCCAAACGGACCTCACGGTTGGATTCAGAGCGGCCAAAAACCCATATTTTCATATATGGCACGATCTATTTGGGCATAGTTGATCTGGGAGGCAAAAAAAATTTGCCCCTAGGCCGTATGGCCCCAGGGCATGCAGATCGAGGCAGAAAATTTTAAAAAAAATTCAATTTTTTAAAGTTTTTTAAAAAAAAATTATGTGCGGCTAGTGTTAATCCCGGGCGCCGCCGGTCCTCCACCAACCGGCCACCGAGCGGCCACCCGGGCGCCACCGGTCCGCCGCCGGTGGGCTGTGCAGCCCCCGTGGGCTTACCTCGGCTGGCCCCAAGTCACGTGGGTGACCAACACCCTGCCGACAGCCCCCGAGGGCTTACCCTGCAAGTAGCAGGGTCACATGCACAACCAGGGGCCGCGAGCCTAGCACCTTGCCGCCAGCCCCCTGGTCGTCCATATGACTAGGGGCCGAAGATCTTAGCCCTTGAGGGCTGTGCAATTTTTTTAAAAACCTTTTTGAGCAACTTGCATGAAATTAGGCATAACTTGGGCATTTTAGCTCGGATTTTCGAATGAAAATAGGCATTGGAAAGCTGGTTCCGAGCCCAATCTAATTGATGCAGGATATTTTTTTTGATTTTGTCGTTTTGTAGTCTTTTTTGCCAGTCAAAGTTAGAAGTTATGTTTTTTACTCCTGAGGGCGTATCTTTTGTGTCTGAACTCCATTTTTCACAAACGAATAGGCGTTGGAAAGGTGTTTCTGTGCTCTTTCCAGATCTGTAATTTATTTTTTTAGAATCTACCCCAGGTACTTTTTATTCATTTTTTTGTGTTTTCACATATCTGTTAATTACTTGGACATTTTGGCACCTGGAAATGATCGGTTTGTGTGGGATGGCTTTATTTGATCTGATTTATCAGTATTGAAGTTAGTTAGTCTCAGATTTTTAATTTGAAGAGTTATCATAGGTTTTTCTACTCACCCTTTAGTTGTTTTTCTGGAACGGGGTAATTATGAGTCATGGGCAAAGGGTATACTTACACATTGTAGGTGGCTTAATATTTTGCCTTATTTGTATGATCTCATACCTGAACCAAAAACTTCAGAGGGAAAACTAGCTTGGGATATCATTAGAAATCACATAGTAGGAGTTATTTTTTCTAGTGTTGATTCTGACACTGTGTGGGCTATATCGGGCATTGATTGTCCTCACTCACTTTGGACACATCTTTGAGAGATCTATGGAGACCCAAGTCTTTCTCCATTCCCAGAGGATCCTGCTTCAGATTATCTTGTACCCATTGGCTGGAGAGAGAACACACCCTTTGATCATGATACTTTAAAGGAACTTCAGTATTTAGACACCCTTATATATTTCGATGAATCAGAGGATTGTCTCATAGTTCCTACTCTTTAGACTGAGATTATACTTGTATCAGCATCTTCTCCTGTTGTTCTTAATCAGTTTGATATTGCCTCTTCTTTGGCTCCTATTGATTCAGCTAAGCAAGACATCATACATCTTTCAGACATGGCTACTTGGGATTCTTATCTTGCAGGCATTTCGTCTTTGTTTGTAGAGTCCTATATTGCAGATCTGGAGGATTACTTTGAGGATTTTCAGCTCCTCTTTGTTGACAGCCATATTCCAGCTGTTAGCCCACCATCATTTATGCATTCAGAGGTTGCAGTTTTTGAGTCTTCAGTTCAGTTTGGATTTGACATATTTTGTTTTAGTTCAAACAAAGAGATTCTTCAGCATCCTATCATGGCACACATTTTGAGACAGATTGATTCTTCTCTCTTCACAGGGTTTCTTCATCTTCGCCCTTTGGATCCATTTCTTCCCAAGGGGAGGAATATTATATGCCGCTTCAGGATCTCTTTCTGGATTCTACCTTAGGCATCCATATGTGCGACAGGAGTTTCTTCATTGTGGGGGGGCCTTCTAGTCTCTTTCTTTTTCTCCTATGGAAACCATTGTACATGTACCTATATGATAGAAGCTGTCTATGGGGGGTCTTATGTTATCCACCTCCTATCCTTCTGTTATTAGTGCATTTATTTCTTTCATCTCTTTTTGGAGTAGAGTTTTTCCCATGAGGTTTTCTCTATTTCTCCACTTTATAGAGATTTGGTTGTAATTGGGTACCTTATCTGGCCTTGTTGCCGAGACCCAAGTTTACTTTCTTCATTGTAGTTACTCCTTGTTTCTCTTGCA